>OX453046.1:3865872-4028043 GCA_949699805.1 Tromatobia lineatoria
TAGACTTTAGAACATCAAACTATTTTTTTTCTTTATAAAACAAGCTTTCATCCTTGAATCACTTCGATTACTAAATTGAATTATCACACACCCAAATTTATTTTGAAAGGAAGCGAAGGTAACGTTGTATTAAGTAGAGGGAAGTAAACATTTTTCATTTGCAAATCGTTAAGACGTCGAGAGTCACGATACATCGTGTTGTCTGGTCTGAAAGCTACAAGTGAAAATTCTTTCATTCATTTTCCAATTTTTAAATTCCCTACATCAGAAAAAATGCAAAGAAGTAGTCCAGTATATAAATTTTATGACCGTGAAAAACTTTTTGAATTCAGATCAATAATCTCACTGAAAAAAATAATATGTTGAATTTTTTCAGGTGACTCAACCTCGTTAATTTAGTAATTAGTGTGTCTCATTGTTGAACAAAGGGCGAGAATGAGACCTATTATTAAAAGCGTTAAATAATACATTTCGTTTGTTAAAATTACATGTTAAATTTCAAATTTCAAATTAAACGTGAACTTGGTAAATATTTTTTTTAATGTTCCGAATATACAGGATCAAAAAATAGGAAAATATTTTGTATTTTGTATTCTATAAAGTACTTAAAATACCTGAGAAGTATTTTAGTATTTAAAATGCTTAAAATACCTGAGAAGTATTTTAGTATTTAAAATACTCAAAATACCTGAGAAGTATTTTAGTATTTAAAATACTTGAAATACCTGAGAAGTATTTTAGTATTTAAAATACTTAAAATACATGAGAAGTATTTTAGTATTTAAAATACTTAAAATACCTGAGAAGTATTTTAGTATTTAAAATACTTAAAATACCTGAGAAGTATTTTAGTATTTAATACTTAAAATACATCATAATACTTAAAATACATGATGTATTTTAAATATAGCCCAGCTCTGGATGATAAAGCGCTTCGGAATGCTCTCAGAAAAGTCGAAATAGCCGATCCGAGCCTCGCTCATCCGGTCACGAAGGGTGACTTAAATTTTAATGTTGATCAACAACAGCTCATCTGCTTGGCCCGAGCTGGTCTAAAAAACAATCACATCTTGATACTTGAGAATATGACTGCCGACATCGACGAACCGTACGTTCTTTACCTTCTTATCTATGGTCGTTTGTCATAAGTATTTGTCTTTGTCAGCTTTAGATTTGTTGGAGTAAATGTACGAGTCATGTTTGACACTTTTTTCCTTCAGAACCGATGCATTAATTCAGAAGACCTTGAAAACCAAGTTTGCGAGAAACCGTAATCACAATAGCTCATCATCTCTTCACAGTCATAGAAAGCGATCGCATCATGATGATGGACAGAGGAAAAATGATAGTACGTATTCACCTGTTCACCCATTGATCGCTTCTTTATAGGTTTGGGGGATAATTCGTCACTACACTGTTAGAAAAGATAGGAAGTTTTTATGCATAAACTCGTAATTAAAATTTAATAAACAATTGTGGTATAAAATTCATGTACTTTCCCAGTAAAATTAAAGAAAATTATTACAATTCAAATACTTTTATCATAAAATTCAAGTAAATTATTGAATACCCAAATTTTACATTGCACTTGTATACTAAATTTCATTTCCTTGTTTATAAATCAAAACTTCCAATAAAAGTACATTAAATTTCAAGCAAATTTTTTTTACAGTGTATTGATCATACATAATATGTATGTATCCAGATTAAGTATACATGCTTCAATACAAATCACTCTTCACTATTGTTTTTTAATGCATTAAGGAGGTTCGTCAGTTAAATTGAAAATGCACAGAAAAATCTGAAATAATTACCGCGTTTGTAATAATCCATAACAAACTCATATGAATTTTTTTGGAATTTTCATCTACATCGTTTACACAAAATTAATTTTTTTATGCATGCATTTTAATATGGACTCTTATAGCATATTTACAAATTAAAAAAAAAAATAATTGAAATTTTTTTTTACATCGTTGAATTCGTAAGTATTTGGTGAATTTAATTTTTTTTTTCAATGTAAATTTTTTTTTCAATTTTTTCAATTTTTTTTTAATTCGTAAATATGCCATAAGAGCCCATGTTAAAATGTATGCATAAAAGAATCAATTTTGCGTAAACGATGTAGACGAAAATTCCCAAAAAATTCATGTGAGTTTGTTATGGATTATCACAAACGCGGTAATTATTTTAGATTTTTCTGTGCATTTTCAATTAAACTGACGAACCTCCCTTAAACCTTAAAGAATCAGTTACGAAAATTTAGCACTGATTTGACTTCATAGTCGTCACCGAGCCTCCTTAATGTTGAGATATTTTTTTTATGAGTTGAAAGTGGTTGCAAAAAAGGCTTACAGCTTGTAAGACATGCATGTCTTCGCTTTCTTCTTAAGCACAACCTGAACCAAGAGCGTTTTAATTTCGAGAAACATTAATCAGACTGAATACAAACAATGAATCATTTCCTATACAATAACGCAAAAAGTTGCCAAACAGGGTTTGAATTTTGTAATGCATGTAAAGAAATGTATCTATAAAATATCTGAACATTTTCCAGAGTTTCATATGCCAAGCATATTTATCTTCATTACCCGTGGGGAAAGAACAATATTTAGCCCGCGACTGATTTTAACACAAACATTAGTATTCCCAAAGCAGTTTCTTTTCCATTAACCGTAGCCAACCTCTACCAACCAAAGCTTGGTATATTACTTGGTGTCGTAGCTGTTCGCTTTATCGCGTAAATGCGCTTATGTATTTATGGAAGTTGTACATCACTTGTAGATTCAGTATTGTTGAGACTATCGTGACGACCGAACGACGAACGAGTTCTGCGGAAAACGCTCAGTGTATAACCAGTAGAGTGCTCAGTCAGTGGACGGCATGATCTTTACGGGTTGTTAGAGTGGCTTGAACGCGAAGGTATTATTGGAAGTTGTGAAGACATTACATTACTCAATTATCAGTCGTAATCATGGATACGCGAGCAAAGCCGAAAAGAAGAAATCCCGTGGAGACAGCGAATCCGATAAATCGGCTGTTCTTCTGGTAAGTAAAATTAAAGTGCATAATAAGTTAATGGAAGTAAAACGATAGCCTTAAGGATGTATGATACGTTACAGTCTTGCCGAAAGTGAGTTTTAGAGACAATTTCGATCATTTCCCGATGGGATGAAAATCGGAAAAAAATAATGCATATAAAACGTGCTGAAAAGATTGATTTCGCATAATAATAATCCCAAGATTTTATTAACAAATTAGTGGAAAAAACAATTGCTCGACAAACAATAAGTCAATTCGAATTTTTTTCTAATGAAAATGATATGGTAATTTATTTGAATGCATACGAATTTTTTCAGATTTTTTTCTTTATTTTGATTTTGATTTTTTTTTTTTTTTTCAAAAATGTGCGTGAAATAACGAATTTTGGATATGTGTTCGGCAATAAAAGTATTTACTACACTCAAGATTTTTTTTGCAAAACGCATATCCAAAATTTATTATATTGTGCGAATTTTTTTAAATAAAAAAAATCAGAATCAAAATGAAGAAAAAAATTTGAAAAAATTTGTATGCATTCAAATAAATTACCATATCATTTACATTAGAAAAAAAGTTAGGTTGACTGATTGTTTGTTGAACTATTGTTTTTTTCACCAATTTGTTAATAAGATTGTGGGATTAGTATTTCGCGAAATCAATCTTTTCAGCACGTTTTATATGGATTATTTTTTTCCGATTTTTATCCCATTCGGAAGTGATCGAAATTATCTCTGAAACTCACTTTTCGCGGGACTGTACGTATCATACATCCTTAACACGAAACTTAAGGATATAGGAGCGCGATAGGATGCTCAAAGCGCTCAAAAGTGAGAATTTAGAGAAAAATTCGAACACTTCCCGATGGAAAAATCTGAAAAATATCAAACATACAAAAAGTGCGGAAAAGATTAATTTTGCATAATAATAATTGCAAAATGTTATTAAGCATTTTTTCAGCATTTTTTCTAATCATCGAAATTCAATTTTTTTGCAATTTCTTTTTCTTAAAAAATGCATATTAAGTGGCGAATTTTTCATATGTGTTTGTCACAAAACCATTTATTACATCCAAGAAGTTTTCAAACGATTGATCAAATAGATTCGCGAATACAGCTCATTCAAGAAAACAAAAACCGCAATTTTCAAACATTGGACAAAATTCTGGAAAAATTCATACGTATTCAGAAAATTCAACGAATCATTTTCATTCGGAAAAAAAAGTTGGGTTGACGAATAATTTGTTGAACAATTTTTTTTCACCTATTTGTTAATAACTTTTTGCAATTATTAATATTCAAAATTAATCTTTTTCGCGCCTTTTGTATGCTCGATTTCTTTCAGATTTTTATTCCATCTAGAAGTGTTCGAATTCTTCTCCGAATTCTCACTTTTCAGTGCCATAAAACTTGAAAATAATTTGACGTTTGTGATTATCGTTTATTTAAATACAAACAATAATTAAGCTACCACACGTTAGACCTCCAAATGACTCTCCAAAAGCCAGTGTCATGCAATGAGACAATTTTTATGGAGGAATCTTATTGCAGATCTGAAATATACCCAATGGAATACTGTGATTTATTGGAAAGAAAAAAAGGAGAATCTTGCGCATTGCTTCCTTATTATTCTTCGCTTTTCACAGAGCTGTCTCTATGAGGAAATATGTTAAACGATGTTGGGTTCTTTACACAGGAAACTTTGTAAAAAGCGAAAAAAAATGAGGAAGGAATATGCAAGGTTTTACTTACATTCTTGTTTTAAAGAAATAAATTAACATGGCAGACTATAATTTTTTTTGCATGGTAAATTTGAGATAAGTATCCCAAGTATTGCAAAAGTTAATATTTTGAATAATCAAAAATTACGTAGTTTCAAAAATTTTCATGACTTGTCGCAAAGTTATATAGATGAATATTATTTTGATTACATATAAACTTTGGAAATGATATCTTACCTATGCCAAAGTTAATACCTCAATTTTTTTAATTATTCGCAATTCCATAAAATAAAAAATTTTATATCCGTTGCCACTAATTATATATTCATCATCGCTGAATATTATTTTGTTCACATACTAAATTTGAGCTTGATATCTTAGATAAGATTTTTAAGAACTTGATGCAATAACGTAAATTTTATGAAAAATTCAAAATTTCATATAATCTGAAGCACTTTACCGATCTCAGCCAAATTCAATACCGAATAACATCAAGTGTATATTCTCTTATAAAAAACTATTTGGCATATAATGAACTAATTCTTTATAGAAGTTAGGGTGACCATGATCTTTTATCGAAAAATTAGAAAAGCTACAAAATCTACATTTCTGCATACAATTTGTCGACAATTGCAGCAATTAAGAGGGGTTAGCGATAACGTTAAAACGACAATTTTTAGAGACATTTTGTTTCCAGTAACTTCGAGTTCCCGAGATATTTAGACACTTAGAAAAAGCGGCATTTTTTTAAATTACGGGTTTAAAAAGTCTGAAAAAAATCATAGACTGTCTCTTAGTGGTGATTTGATCAAATCAATTATGAGACAGATCTGAGATGGTTAAACAATTTGTCAGTCTTCGGTGTACCACCAATCTATACTTATTATAAAAGAAAGTGGCCGAAAACGTTTGTGTGCTTGTATGTTCCAAATTTGAATTTTTTTAGAATATCTAAGATTTCAAAAAATTTAAAAAATTTTAAAATTTCAAAAATTACAAAAATTACAAAAATTACAAAAATTACAAAAATTACAAAAATTACAAAAATTACAAAAATTACAAAAATTACAAAAATTACAAAAATTACAAAAATTACAAAAATTACAAAAATTACAAAAATTACAAAAATTACAAAAATTACAAAAATTACAAAAATTACAAAAATTACAAAAATTACAAAAATTACAAAAATTACAAAAATTACAAAAATTACAAAAATTACAAAACTTTTCAAGTCGGCCATGGAATTTTGAGTGAGTCGTCCCAAAGTTAATCATCAAATTTTGAGCAAGTCATTTTAAGAATACTCAAGAAATGAAAGATATTCAACCGTGGTTTTGCGAACGCGCGAAGCGCGTGAGCCACAATTACACCCTAGTTGATATATAAATCAATTAATATTACTGTACATATATCAACAAGAAACTATCCTTTGCAGTATAAGGAAAGAATAGTATATTATGCGTCAACTTGTCGTCTTGAAATGTAGCATTGTCATACATACACGTTCGTTATCATATTACAGGTGGACGATGAAACTTTTCAGAAAAGGCGCCAGGAGTGATTTAGATGTAAACGATCTATACGATCCCGTGAAGTCCGATGAATCCGAATATCTAGGAAACAAACTAGAAAGGTAAAAAGGAATTTTTTGATAATTCGACCACGACTCTAAAATAAAAAATTAAGCCTGGATAACTCTTGATTTGTAATCATTTAAGTGAATCGATAAAATCGGAATCTCGATAGCTCACAATTGTGATGTTATCGGAATATTTATTATGGATATCATCAATGCTTGTATGATGTAATCGTACATATCAATTACAACTACAAGGATAAATAATACGGAATTTGATAAGCAATTTATTTCGAATTTGTTCTAATCATCGAAATTTCGTTTTCTTGGAATTTTTTTTTCTTAAAAAATGCATGCCAGGTCGCGAATTTTTCATATGTGTTTGTCACAAAACTACCCATTACACCCGAGAAGTTTCCAAACGATCGATTAAGAAGATTCGCGAATACAGCTCTTGAAAGAAAAAAAAAACGCAATTTTCAAACGTTACACAAAATTCTGAAATAATTCATACGTATCCAGAAAATTTAACGAATCATTTTTATTCGAAAAAAAAGTTAGGTTGACGGATAATTCGTTGCACAATATTTTTTTTCACCTATTTGTTAATAACATTTTGCAGTTATTAATATTAAAAACTAATCTTTTGCGAATCTTTTGGATGCTTGATTTTTTTCACATTTTCCTTCCACCGGGAAGTGTTTGAATTTCTCTCTGAATTCTTATTATGCTTTTCTATATGCTTTTCTCTCAGTGTATAGGAGACACACAAAAAAGCATATCGTTGATTCAACGATTTCACATCATAAAAAGCATATAGGAAGGTTTGCAATGTTTTATAATTGAAGTGATGATAATATGGTTCAATAAACGATACTTGCAAGTTTATTGAAAAAAAAAAACGTTGAAATCCTATGTGCAACAAAAGGGCATATTTGAAACAATTAGAATAATTTTTGAATCTATTATCATTTTGATAATTGCTACTATAATTATATTTGCTATAACCATAAAATATTAACGTTCCCCCTGTGAATTATATAAATAGTTGATCCAACTATTTCCTTATATTCACAATAACCACAAAATATACTCGTTCCTCCTGGCAACTGTACATTATAGTCAGATTATCGTCGAACTAACTATTTTTATTATCAAATTACGATATTTTTCTCTGAGTGCATCCTCAATATACTCCATAAATTCCTTCTCCAAATATCGTGGGACCATAATTACATCATCACCACTCTTCCCGCTGAAGTTTCTATTTATTTCATTGTAATTCGCATTCCGCAGATAATTTATTAGTCATCCTAGAATTCTTTACAATTGCTGCGTACAATCTGTCACTAAGATATTTATTAATTTCCGTCCTTCGATAGAGAATGGAGAGCAGAGCTGGAAAAGCTCAAAAACATTGAATATGGACTGGACGGCGAGGGAAAGAAGATAAAGAGCTCTCAGCGACCAAGTCTAATGAAGGCGATATTTCGAACCTTTTGGCTCAAATACCTCTACGTTGGAATATTGCTACTGCTAATGTCAATCGTGCTGCGTCCAATGCAACCGGTACTTCAAGGTCTGGTTGTGAGGTACTTCAGCGGCGGCGAGCCTGAAGATATTCCTACCCGAGATCAGACTTTGTATTACGCTATTGGTCTAGTGTGCAGCACCCTGGGCGTAACCTTCATCGTGCATCATACAAATCTCGATAATCAGCAGATTGGAATGCAAATTCGCGTGGCCTGCTGTTCCCTCATCTACAGAAAGGTTTCATTTTCAGTAATGATCGAGAACGTAAAAATTGGAGAACTCTAGTTCATACTTTTGTTAAAAAACCCCACAAAATATAGAACGCATTAAGGAGCCCCAAGTAAAAAAATTATATGAAGATTGTATAAAAATTGTATATAAAAATCTACATAGAAGCTGTAAACGAAAATAGCCATATACATTTTCTATTTGTTGTATACAATACATATGAACTTTCTATAAAAATTATATAAAGTGCAATATAATTTATGTAAATATGATATAACGTTTCTACGAAAATCGTTTCATAAAATCTGCAGACTATATATAAATTTCATGTATATGAAATACTATTGATTTATACGGAATTTATTCGGGGCATTCCGTACCGATTCGACCGGGATCGGACCCTCGACCTCTCGGATTTGCTCGGAAATTTTTTAAATGATTGGACCAACTCCAAAAAGTATTGGAAAATTTTTTCAGATTTTTTAAAATTATGATTGTTTTTTTTTTGCGATTTTTCAAAGCTAACATATCGTTAGACCAAATTTACAAATCTGAAACATTCTTAAAAATTCTGCATGAAATAACAAAATTTTTGAGCCTAAAACCAAAGTGGGCCGAGTTTTGCTTCTATTTTTTTTCTATAAAATACTATTAAAAAATTTAGAAACGACCCACGTGAAAAATTTATATATATAGTCTGTATAAAAAAATGGACATATAGAATAGCTACATAATGTATTTCATTTATATGAAATTTATATATAGTCTGTAGATTTTATCAAACGATTTTTGTAGCAACGTTATATTAAATTTACATAAATTATATTGCACCTTATATAATTTTTATAGAATCTTTATATGTATTGTATACAACATATAGCAAATGTATATGTCCACTTTCGTATACAGCTTCTATGTAGATCATTATATATAATTTTTATACAATCTTCATATAATTATTTACGTGGGACGTCAAATAAAACTGGATGACATTCGAGAATTTAAAAAAAAAAATCATTACATCGAATGTTCTTAAACTCGTGGAATGTATTCATTAATAAAAATAAACAACCCATTTTTTAAGAGCAGAGACTCTTAAAAAATGGGTTGCTTCACTGCTACAGTAATTTCGACCGCTAGAATGCCTAAAACAAAAAAAATAAAAATGCTGCTGCACTAGTAAATATTTTTTGTACTATAATCTGAAAATTTTTAAAAATATTTAAATCTGACAAAATGACGAAGTTTTGGAAAAGCATTGAAATTTCGCGTTAAAAGTTGTTCTTTCAATGCAAATTGACATTTTTCATCCAATCTGAAAAACATCCTAGACAAACTTCAGTTAATCGGATATTTTCTTTTTGAGTTTGAGCTGCAGCGAATTAGAGAAATACCGAATTACTGATCCGCAAACATTCTCAAAACACATAAACTTTAAAAATGAAACAAAAATATATACTAAGAAATGGTACCAAATTTTTTTTTTTTAAAGCTCCTCAAGTTAAACTAGTGAATCAGATGTTAAAAGGCACGGTCAACCGTGCTGATGGTGCGATAATTACTGATAACGATGCATGCACTGGTTGATATTTTCATAACTTCGATAGTTCAGTCAGTGCCGCACCATGTCCTTCGTTGTAGGGAGAGATAAGGAATCGTTACCATTCAACCTGTTTTCTTTTTATCAGTGCAGCTGTGAATGTACAACGCACATGCTAAGAATGCTTTTAAATACCTTCTCTTCACGTGCCACGCGTTTACTTTATGTTCTCAGATCAGAAACATCGCATTATATGATAATGATGAAATAATGAAAATTTTATTGTCATTCATTTCAGGCTTTACGGCTAAGTAAATCATCACTGGATCGCACCGCTGCTGGCCAAGTCGTAAATCTTCTTAGCAACGATGTCAATCGGTTTGATACGCTACCGCTTTTCCTTAATTATATTTGGATCATGCCCTTTCAAGTATGTATAATCTCAAGATCTCGGGAAACTTTTTTTAAGCACTCAGCGAAACCGTAATAATACAACGTAACAACTCTTAATTGTTAGTCGATGCAACTGTTTTCATAGATCCGGTAACTATGAAAATCGTTATGGTAATCCACGTTGTGGATAGTTAAATAGTTCGATTATCTATTTAATAGTTGTAACAACTGAGACAAAACTAATTGTACAAATTAAAAAAGGGAAACTTTTCTTAAGGATGTATGATACGTACAGTCCCGCCAATCGTGAGTTTCAGAAAAATCAATCTTTTAATATCGATTTTTTTTCCGATTTTTATCTCATCGAGAAGTAATCGGAATTTTCTCCGAAACTCACGATTGGCCGGACCGTACGTATCATACATCCTTAAGCACTCAGAGAAACCGTAATAGTACAACGTAACAACTACTAATTGTTAGGCCATGCATCTGCTTTCATAGTTCCGGTAACTATGAAAATAGTTATGGTAATCCACGTATAGATAGTTAAAATAGTTAGATTATCTATTAATAGTTGTGAGAACTGAGACAGAACTAATTGTACGAATTAAAAATTAATAGTTCTCACTTTATAGTGACTGATAGCATAATTTTTTCTAACTGACTGGAAAAGTATGAAGTATTTACGGGCAACTTGGCAAAAGTATGAAGTATTTACGGGCAACTGCAAAAGTATGGCCTTGACTTACTGGTTAATGAAGTTTAATTGGAAATTAAAAAAAAATTTAATTTGGCCTCAATTTAAAAATCTGACTAATTTATATAAAATCGTGTATCAGACAACTAATATTTTAAGCCACATCAGAAAAATGGGTATTGACAATCTTCTCATTTTTTCGACATTCTAGGAATTTAAAAATCTTTGTAAATTGTTTAACGACAACAGTCTTCGAGCTTGAACTTTATTGATTCACTCATATTGAAAATAATAATCGAAAATTGTTTGAGGAAGTCGAATGACACAGAATGCGGGTTTTAGTCGTTTCCAAAAATGTAACATTGGATCATTCGACATTTTACGATGCCCGATGTCACGATGATTCTTTTTATGCAGCATAGAACCTCTCCTTCAAGATTTCATTTGGGGTTTTCTGCGCTGTGGTCTCTTAGAGTTGATGAAAACATGACATGATAACTTAAAAATGTCGATGTTATGAAGAACGTACTTTGCTTTTCATCAATGCATTCGTTACAATTTATAAATCCACCTAAAGCATTAAAAAGTAATTCGAAATGCCAGGAAAATAAAGCGTAGTTAATGCTGACTTTATAAGGCTTAAAATATTAGTTATCTGATTTTTTATATTTGAGCGTTTATTCAGATTTTTTAATCGGGGCCAAAATTACGGTTTTGAGATATGTATTCAAATAAAAACACTTGAGAATAGATATAAAAAATTGATGTATTCTTCTGAGTAGGTACTATAAAATGAACAGCAATGGGTTAGATTGGGTCAGAGTCACATATTTATCAAATTGGCCTGAAATACCTCATATGTTAGGAGCATAACTAAACGATACCGTTTTTGAAGATCTACAGCTTCGATGATACTTTTAAGGGATCTGCATAAGCTTGGGATACAAACTTATGTTTAGTTTCTCAAATGTTTTAAAAACCGACCCAACTGATTCAATATTTAGTTCTGATTAATATCAGAACAAAATATTGAATATTGGCATGACGAAGTGGGAATTCTACACAAAATTAATGCACAGTCTTACCAATATTAAGTTTTCTATATTGAAATATAGTGATCAACAATGAAGTTATTACTATTCAATCAAAGTGTCACCGAATAGTCTAGTCATTCGATTCATTTTTATTTCTGACAGCAAATTGCTTTTTCAAAAACGTGATTATAGTAATATTCTCGTCAGAAAATTCATTATCACGCAGTAGTAGTTTCTGAATAATTGAATTAACAGTTGCATAATAACAAACTTAAAAAATTATTGAAACCACAGGAAAAACAATGTGCACTCGAAAAAAATCAGCATATTTATTTGATTAGATGAAGAACATGATGATGCGTTGCTGTGAAAGTTATTAATTACAAATAATTTGATAAATCAAACAGTTATAGATCCAATCGCTTGAATGAAATTAATAATTTGATATTGATGTTTCTCTATCACTCGTTTAATGAACTATAATGAATATATGAAGTATTTTTAAGCGCAAAAGCTGGGTAAAAAATTGTACTGACTGCGTGTCTGCGAAGAATATTTAGGTGTAGTCGTTAGCAAACTGGTTTAATGAGATACTTTCGTTTTGTGTGGGAGAGACAAGAAGGAGTGATATCATTTTCTCCCCTCCTTGAATACGGAAAATAATCAGTTCAACCAGTTCAATACTTTAAGGAGCAGCCTTATTATTGACTCTATAATTGATCGTACACCTACGCGTTATAATTTGAATTTTTCTATCCGGCTTCTCTGGTGGAAAATACTCATACCATCAACATAACATCACCATAAAATGATCAACTACATGTGGTTTTATAGGAAAATTTCCAATCGGAGAAACTGGTGTGCAATTTGCCGCTTATATGTTTTGTTTTCACACATATATAATATATGTATAAAAAATACGATCAACAAACATTATAGGACTCGTTTACTACGCAGAATACATAAGAGGAAAATCTATACCCTAATGGAAAATTTTCTGTGAGGCCGGAAACATATTTTTTCTTCGCCTATCGGAATTACGATTTCCGATTAAAGATAGAATTCTGAAAAATGCTGCGATCAAAGACGTAAATATAAATAGATCTGATAATTGGTTATATAATTTTAAAAACTAATTGATCAATAATTTTTTTACTTTTATTGAAAATAAAACTAATGTTCTTAGTATATTGAATAATGCAGTTTTTTTTACAATTTCTCGTGAGAAAATACCAAATACATTCTTAACAGAACATAATATTCCAATGAGGAATGAACAGGAAGCTTAAAAAAATATCAAGAAAATGATGCTGTTCTTTTTATACACCCTAATTCAATTAAATCATAATAAATGATATAAGCAATATACAATTTGATTAAAAATACTATAGCTTCGAAAAAAAATCTTGTTCAAACATCATCGAACGAACTTTTCAGTGCATCAAAATACTGCATAAAGAAATGGATAAAATTACTGGTGTCGCAACAAATGAATACAGAATGGTTAAACGGGTTTTAACGACCGACGTAATATTTAGTACGACCTGACGTATTTACCGGATTGAGACTAGGGATTTCCATTCGAGGACAATAAGGAAAAATGTTTGCTTTAAATGTGCAGACAAATCTTCACTTATCAAAAAATGTCTGAATAATCATTGAATGTTGGGAAACACACAAAGATTCGAATGATAAACGCTTTACTGGTTTGATCGGAAAATTGCAACAATTAAAAAATGTTATATTGCTCCAAGCAGCATTCTGACGAGCCATATGCTTGTGCTAAATTATAGGTTTACAGTCTTCAACATATGATATGATTATCGCATGTAAATTTTTTTTAAAGCTCGCGTATAATCGAGGAAATTGTTTTCTCATTCCATTCCTCGCGTTCTCAGTGACTTTTAGATAAGACGATTAAAAAATCCTATTAATTGCGATACTTTAATTTTTTTCGAAAACAACTTTCCAAATCACCAGAATAATTACGCTGATTGGAAGTTTTTTTTTCGCGCAGAAAAAGCATTCGGAAATTGTCTGAATGACTATCCGAACAACAAAACAAAAAAAATCTCAAAGTTGTTTTTAAAGCAACTACAGGTTTTTTAAGTTTGGTCACTTTGAAGATCATTTTGATTATATCCGAAAGTTTTTTTGTACAAAAAATAACTTTTGTACAGCATTATTTTTTTGGGGAATTAAATGATCGTGATTGCCAAGAAAATAATGTGAAGCGCGAGAACCCGATTTTGCAAACGGATGCGGCACTTGCGTCATTCCCCATTTAAGTTTGACATTTGGAAAACGCACTGACAAGTCTGGTACCTACAATATAAATCGTTGTTCTTTCAATATTCAAATCTTGCTTGGACAACTAAACGATAAACATGTAATATTATAAATATAAAGATTCTTGAAAGCAATAGATTATGTTTGAATTCCTCACTCGGTTGGATACAACATTTGATTATGTGTACGCTTAGTCTGAAGAATTTTTTTCATTAAACCATTTTGTTGTGGAAATGAATTGAGATAGTTGTTTTGCTACGTTATAATAAAAAAATTGATGGTCCAATTGACGTCTTGAAGAGTGATAGCTACGGATCCAATTTTAAAATTGTTTTACTTTGAAACCGTTAACTTTGACGGCCTCAAAGAATCAGAATCTAGTTGAGGAGCACAGGAGCGCTAATTTTTTTTATTCATCCTACGACTTCCAAAAAGCAATATTTGTTCATGAATAAGACATCAATGGTGCCCATGTAAAAAATTATTTTGTATTTTTATCACTGAAAATAATTTATTTGATTTAACCCATCAACGACCAAGAATGTTGATTATTTATATCATTTTCAAGTCACATTCTCATCATTAAATAAAAGGAATTTTTAAATAAAATCTTTTGCCCCTAGTGCTTTTAAGTGTGCTCTTTCAGAATTCGGGGTGAAAATTGTGTTTTGTTTACTGGAAAAAAATATGACGGCTCTTAAACAAACAAACAAAAAAAAATCTAAACGTTTTTTTCAATATTTTTTTTCTCGTAGAAGACACTTGAAGACCACCTCTTTTTTTCAACCATGAGTGCATAAAATGGTTGTAGTCTTCAAGTGAGAAAAAAATGAGAAAAAAATATTGACAAAAAAATGTCCTCGATTTCTTGTGTTTTTGTTGTTTAAAAGCGGCTATATTTTTTTTTCTAGCCAACGAAACTCAATTTTCATCCCGGATTCCGAAAGATCAAACTTGAAAGTACTTTAAGAATAATGATAGCTTGAATTTATCATGCGATTTTATAAACCTGACATTCTTGAGCCTGACAATTGAATACACTTTGATTCCTGAAAACCATATAACATTGGATGTCTGGTTCACCAGCGAAATCAAGGAGATATTTCCATACAATATCTTTTGTAAAAAAAAGTTACAACTATTACAGTTCATCAAACTATACCTAAAATTAGACGTACCCATGCTTGTAATTTTCAAACTAATTAAAATAAATCATCTGTCGGGTCAATCGACAAAGTGTCTTATAATATACAAAATGAACTATTGGTCTTCATCGTCGGACCAATATTGTGTTTGTCTGATATCATGATCATCTTCAGAACAGTCGTCGAAACTACCACAATGTCTTGAAACGCAATTAGAAATGTAGCACTGATTTTATTAGCACGTAGCGAAACGTCCACCTTAAGTCAGGAATCCGTCGCATACAATTGCAAACCGCGCATTGACGCATTCTTCATTGAAACAAAACTTATAACGCATAAAACCAGTCTATAATTCATGAAGAATGCTTCAATCATCATAGAAGCTGTAGATCTAAAAAGAAAACAGTTGAGCTGTAGGGACATACGCATATACTACCAACAAATGATAATCAATTCACCACGTTCCTTTTAATTAAGCTAATCGTCGTTGGATACGTAATGTGGCAGAGTGTGCAAGTTTGCGCTCTCGTGGGCATTGCGAGTCTCCTTCTGCTCGCAATTCCTATTCAAGGATATCTAAGCAAAGTCAGCAGTCGCCTAAGAGCTCGAACTGCAAAGCTCACTGACAGGAGAGTCCAATTAATGAATGAGCTAATAGCTGGAATTCAGGTACAACATTTAAACATCCGGCTTAGGGTAATACGTAGATACAACATTTTTTAATACTCGGAAGGTCGACGCATATTATCATGCATTATGGAATAAAAATACCGTGTGCAAAGAGTCTTGACGATTTTTTTAGAGGCACCAGCTATTTTATGAATTGCAAACTTCGACACATCGAATTTTAAGACGAAATGAAAGAACTGAAATTTCTTTGCCGTCACTTCTAAAGAATAACGTATAAGAACAACACTGTGAAATCCCTGAAAAATCGAAGTAGTTAGAAGTCGCCACTATTTTGTGCAATTATTTCTAAAGTAGACTAAGATTAGGGCCATATCAATATTAGCCTTAATTTTCGTTTTAAAAAAAGTAATCATTAGCGCTATTAGGCAATCACTTTTCGTAATGCAATGTGTTAAATTACAGCGAGAGTTGGATTGTTTTCGTTGGAATTTTTTTTTTACAAGGAACATATTTTTATAGATTAGATATTCGATTATTCTCCGCTCGGTTTTCCATTTTCTACGACACGATTCGATTATTAGGTATAATTTTCGAAAATAATGTTTTTTTAACCCTCGGTAACGACTTCTAAAAATACTTCGATTTCCTAGACATTCCGTAGGTTTTTTTCTTATACGTTATATTTTAGAAATGTAAGATCACTGCAAAAAAATTTGAAATTTTATCTTTTGCATTAAAATTTAGGTGCTCCGAAATTTTGAATTTTTTTATAACCAGTTACAACTCCTAAAAATGCGCTATTTTCGGGATTCTTCACACATCGTATTTTTTGTTTTATATCTCACGTTAATATGACCGTCCAGAAGATAAGAATAAAAAAAGACCATCCGGTTACTCTATATTCTACGAAAATGACACGACTATAATCCTAATTTTTTTTGCTCAGGTTGTGAAGATGTACGCCTGGGAAAAGCCCTTCGAAAAAATAGTATCGAATACAAGGGCTTCCGAAATTAAAGTCATCGCCAAAGCCTCTTATCTTCGGGGTCTTTACCTCAGCATCATGGTTTTCACCGAAAGAACAACCCTCTTCCTCACTGTAATCAGTTACGTCCTCATGGGAAATCCTCTGACGGCTAAAATCTCGTCCGAACTTTCGACTCACTTTAATATTCTGCAAATGACGACCGCTATATTTTTCCCTCAAGCTCTCATAATGTGTGGAGAGACTCTTGTGTCGATCAAGAGACTCGAGGTATGCTATTCTGTTCAAACGCAACAAAGTTATGTTTTTTTTGTTATGTACCTTACACTATATGAACAGGACCCGAATTTCAACGTCGCAATCATTTCTCAATCATTTTTTATTAAACGTTTGTCGACGATCTAAATTATGGTGACTACAAAAATTGTCCAATTGTTAAAATATGTCGTAATGGAGAAGCTGCAGCTTCTACAACGTCGTCGTTCGATGCGCATATGATTTTAAAAACAAATAGAATTCTTACTCATGAATAGTATGATTCAAGTGTACGTATGATTTTCTAAAAAATGCCGCGCCCAGAGACCTTTGTTTTAATTTATCATAAAAACAATAACTAGTCGACTTATTGCAATAACCGTAAACTGATTGTTACCACACGACTCATGAATAAGAGAATCATTAAATAATTTCACACGCAACATTTCCGAGCATTGCATATCGGCCAGTGACGGCAAACTGCCTCGTCTTCAGCTACTTTTTCGAAATATTATCAGCCAATTTAAGGTGAATGACCCAATTAGTGACCTTATAAGCCCAGCCCGGTGTTGTTGAGGCAAGAAGGTGGATAGGAATAGCAAATTGATTAAAATGAAAGATATTAATTCTTTCATCTTATATACTCTCAGTCACAGTTGTGATATAAACAACTACATGGTAAAAAATGTATATAAATTCACATGTTGATCCCGGTTTTATGCATTTTTTAAAAGCCCACTTCTGTCGAGTCTGCAGATAACATTTTTTTAATCGACGATTATTGAAAATTTATTTTCGGCGCTTCTTAAATCGCATAATGCAAAAATCAAAGAATACAAACAAAAAGTTTGATGTGTATTGCGCATCTAGAGAATTTTTTATCGTAAATACCATGAAGAACAGACACTAATTGGGCCACGGTCAGTAATTTGGTCATTCACATTATATACTCTCAGTTACAGTTGTAATATAAACAACCGCATGGTAAAAAATGTATATAAATTCACATGTTGATCCCGGTTTTATGCATTTTTTAAAAGCCCACCTCTGTCGAGTCAGCAGATAAAATTTTTTTCGTCGACGATTATTGAAAATTTACTTTCGGCGCTTCTTAAATCGCATAATGCAAAAATCAAAGAATATAAACAAAAAGTTTAATGTATTGGGCATGAAGAGAATTTTTTATTGTAAATAACATGAAGAACAGACACTA
This sequence comes from Tromatobia lineatoria, assembly GCA_949699805.1. NCBI lineage: Eukaryota > Metazoa > Arthropoda > Insecta > Hymenoptera > Ichneumonidae > Tromatobia > Tromatobia lineatoria. Next base: position 3,884,153 of record OX453046.1, read on the forward strand.
ATTGGGCCACGGTTAGTAATTGGGTCATTCACCTTATATACTCTCACATTTTTAATATAAACAACCGCATGGTCAAAAATGTATCCCAGTAGACAAAAAAATCGGTTTCGTTTCTGCTCTATTACAATTTCCCACTCAGTGTACTCAATGTAACTGTTACATAACACCGTTGTTACATAACAGTTACATTACCGAATGGGAAATTGAAATAGATCAGCAACGAAGCCGATTTTTGTGTTTACTGGATATATAAATTCACATAATGATTCCGGCTGTATGCATTTTTTACCAGCCCAACTCTGCATCCAATAGAATGTGTCATCAAATACTATTTATCGTTATCGATTGCTTGAATGACATTATTTCAGAATTTCTTGTTGCTGGACGAAGTAACAACAGATGAGGATAATCCGAAAGACACAACTGAAAAACAGGAGCTCGGAACGAGCAATACAAATGAAAAAAAGGCGGTAACTGTGGAATTCGAGCGTGTGTCAGCCAACTGGATTTCAGGGGTTTTACCTCCAACTCTTTGCGACGTAACTATAAAAATACCAAGCGGTAAATTGTGCGCTTTGATCGGTCCCGTTGGTTCCGGAAAATCATCGATTTTAAATGTTCTACTGCAAGAATTACCGCTGGGCGCAGGTTCAGTTACGTTAATGCAGTACGAGAATGAATTAAATAATGCCCAAAGAAAACGCGGCTTCGTTACGGACAATCCGAATTTTAGTATATCATATGCCAGTCAAGATGCTTGGCTATTTTCCGGTACCGTTCGAGAAAATATACTTTTCGGGCAGCCCTTCGAAAAAACGAGGTATATGGAAGTAGCCAAAGTGTGTGCGCTGCTCAAAGACTTCCGACAATTGCCCGACGGCGATATGACGATCGTCAGTGAACGAGGATCCGGACTTTCAGGAGGTCAAAGGGCCAGAATCAATCTGGCAAGGGCTATTTATCGTCGGGCTGATTTGTACCTTCTGGACGATCCGCTGAGCGCCGTTGATGCTCGGGTCGCTCGTCATCTCTTCAAAAAATGCATCCTCGAATACTTGAAGGGAAGAACTCGAATCCTTGTGACACATCAGCTGCAATTTCTGAAACAAGCGGACACAATTGTAATGATGGATCGTGTGAGTATACAATAAGTCCGAATACACAGGTTTGATTAGAATTAGATCAAATGACTGGGCCTTAAGGTGATGTTGAATAGAATCAATTGATAACAAAAGTATATTTCAAAAAGCGACGATATATTGTTAACATTAATTTTTCTATCGGATGTCAATACTTTAGGTCAATTTTTGATGAAAAAAATTCGCGAAGCATATTTCAGATTTGCAACAGGTTTTAGGTGATCGCTAAATTGGAGTGCGTAATACGAATATGGTCAACGAATTTTTGAACTTGAAATAATTGGATAAAAATACTTCCATGTAGGAATGGTGGTTTTCTGCCGGGGTTACCAACGAATCCAGTACTTAAACTAGCTTGGCTGCAAAATATTGTTGGGCAGTTCTTGCAGTACTGTTAAATTACTGGTCTCATAGCGTATCAATTTCTGCAGCCTACTTCCAAGATAATATATATAGTACTGAGTCGAGAGTCGTGGAAATACTGGGCATAACTTAAACGGTACAGAGCCAGTATTGAAAAACAAACTTTGAACCTGTCTGATAATTCCAGAGTTGCACCAGCATTTTGTCACAACTGTGCTGCGCCAATATATAACCGGTTTGATATTCGCACATGTTCTGTCATTGAAAATTGACCGAAAGTAGTTACATACGATGAAAAATTTATGTTAACGGTTCATGACTTTGACGCTCTTTGTTTGCATAGACAAAAACATATTTTTTTTCTTGTCACATAAAAAAACTATAGTTTAAATTCTAGTTCTGACCCTTATTTAAAAAAAGCTGAGCACCAATTTTTTCAAGGATGCCGCAATGAACATCGTGTAGAACATCGTTTTTTTCGTTTGGGTTTGGGTGGATAACATTTTTGTTTTACACAATGGACGGTGCTATAAAGTATATTTCGATGCACTAAAAAGCTGTCACTCACCATGAGCGAAATAAGAATATTCTTGATATTTTTTCAAAAACAATTTTTCATGCGAAAAGCTTAGAAGCAGTAGCATAAAAAAAATTTTATGCGAAAAGCTTAGAAGCAGTAGCATAAAAAAAATTTTATGCTAAAAGCTTAAAAACAGTAGCATAAAAAGTTTCTTTTATGCTACTGCTATAAAATGCATGTTCTAACAGTGCGAGTCATTCGAAAATCTGAAGGCTTAAAAAAAATTAGTACATATTTGAAAATATCTTTGATTAAAATAAGCCCTTTCTTTTAGGTATTATATTTATCACGAACGAAATCCCGAAAAGAATACTTTTATTCCAGGGCGCGGCAAAACATCAAGGCTCATGGGAGGAGCTTACGAATTTCAGTGTGGATTTCAAAGAAATGCTAGCAAAAATCAAAGAACAGAAAATCAGTTCGGAAAATCGCGAGGTTGAAGAGAAAAATCAAGAAGAGCAGAATGCTGTCGGAGTCGAAAATCAGTCGGTGACAAACGATGAATCCGTAATATGCAGAACGCCACCATCGGTAAATAAGTGGCACCGTTTTCGTGGCAGTCAGGAAATTGCCGATGAAAATACTTCACATGATGCAGCGATTGTGCGAACTGTGGAAGATAGAAAATTCGTGCCGCCCAAAGCCGCGGAATTACCTCCCTCAACATTGGAAATTATGCGAAGGGAATCTGTCAGATCGCAAGAGAGTTACGGCTTTGTGAGTTTTCTTCAAGAGATGCTTTCGATTTGTCTTCCGAGAGCAAACTTTGTATTGCTTCATTTATCTGCAACAGAATTGCAAAGTTCCCAATACTCATAGCAATAATAATTGTTATACGATCTGCTCTATAATTATAATTTTATAATAATAACATGTAGCGATTATAATACGATGTCTAAACTTTTGAATGGCTGCAAAAATGATTCTTTCACAATGAAAGTTCACGGTAATCCTTTTGAAATATGGAAGATCATAATTAATGCATTAATTATTTCATCCATTATTTCCACTATTTCTTCTAATGTTAAAGCGAAAATTACAATTTTTTTGCTACTCAAATATTTACAATCTATTTTATAATCACTACATCTTATTATTATGATATCATAATTATAAATTAAAATAAGTTTTTCACTTATTGTTTTCATACAGAAGAAGCTTTGTTTTCGATACATCTTTTTCTTTCCATATAATTATGTCAATGTGTTTAACATTTTTCAAGATATCTGACAGATTATGAGGAAACAATGCGTGTGATTCTGCTTCATAACTGCTTTCTTACTTTATACTGCTTCGAAACTGTAATTAAGTACACAAGAGGAGCTCGTCTTTGATTGCTGCAATTTTCGACAAAATGTATATAGATATCTAGGTTTTATGGCATTTTGATTTTTAAAAAACCGTGGTTACTTTAACTTTCGTAAAATTTACGATATTAAACTTAATAGTTCTTAATAATTACAGTTACATTTAACGTTCGGTATTAATTTGACCGAAATCGAAAGATGTGATCTAGTATTATAGTGTTTCGGAATTTTTGAAAGATTCACATTGTTTTATTATCTTCTGCAAGACTGAACTGAAGAGCTCAACATGTTCGCGAAAACGGACTTTATTCAGAGATGCAAGATACATAATTTAGTAAAGATCGATAAAAAGACTAAAATTTACCAAAATTCTAATGAAAGTTTTTCAAATTTCTTTTAAATAAGTATGCAAAGTCAAACATTGCCTTCTCACTATTTCCATCTCTTCACGAAGTTTCGTTTATGAGGAAGTTAAAATCGTCGCACATATTTCATCATAGACGTACAAAAGTAAAAAATTAAACGAGTAACTAATTTGTAATATTTTACCTGCATCCTTTTTTTAATATCCCAAAATGCTCTAAATGGCAATAACAAAGAATAAGTCTTGTGCAAGACTAATTGAAGAACAAGCTTAGCAGTTTTTATAAATAACTGAAAAATAATTTGAAACAATTGTGCCACGACAAAAGTGGAATAATCCAAAATTATTACAGGACGACGATTACGTTGATAACGTTAACGAAAACTCCGGCGAAGAAGAATCGAAAACAACGGGAAGATTGTCTGGCCGAATATACAAATTGTATTTCCGTGCAGGCGCTGGAATTTTTATATTGTGCCTCATGGTATTCAACTTCATCATCAGTCAAATAGTTACGAGCGCAGCCGATTACTGGATAAGTTACTGGGCGAATATCGAGTTACTGAGGGCAAGTCTTCACAATCCTGACGTTCCGATACCAATAAAAGAGTACAAAGTAGTTGCGAACAACACGCTCTTTTCGTACTTTTCACTTCTCGACGAGGACGGATTAATTCCTACAAAATACGCAATTTACATATACACATGCTTCATACTTGCCTGTATCGTGTTGACGCTGTCACGAAGTTTCCTCTTCATGAAAATTAGTATGGAAGCCAGTCGTGCTCTACACAACACTATGTTCGCTAATATACTTCAAGCAACCATGAGGTTTTTTAACGTAAATCCATCTGGTAAGTTACTGTCAAAGTTGCGATATCATATAATGAAAAGAGGGTCTTGAGGAGGTTCGTCAGTAAAATTAAAAATGCAGAGAAAAATCTGAAATAATTACCTACTAATTAGTTTCAAATAATTCATAACAAACTCACATGATTTTTTCGGAATTTTCGTCTACATCGTTTACACAAAATTAATTTTTTTATGCATGCATTTTAACATGGGCTCTTATGGCATATTTATGAATTAAAAAAAAATAATAATTGAAAATTTTTTTTGCATCGTTGAATTTGTAAGTATTTGGTGGAATTAATTCTTTTTTTTTCGATGTAAAAAATCTTTTCATTTTTTTCAATTTTTGTTTTATTCGTAAATATGCCATAAGAGCCCATGGCATATTTTTTTTATTTTGAAAAATGGGCAGAATGTAACAAGTTTTGGATATGCGTTTTGCAAAAAAATCTTGAGTGTAGTAGATACTTTTATGCCGAACACATATCCAAAATTCGTTATTTCGCGCACATTTTTGAAAATAAAAAAAGTCAAAATCAAAATAAAGAAAAAAATCTTTAAAAAATTGATAGGCATTCAAATAAATTAACATATCATTTACATTAGAAAAAAAAGTTAGGTTGACTGATTGTTTGTTGAACAATTGATTATTTCACCAATTTATTAATGACATTTTGGAATTATTATTATGCGAAATTCATCTTTTCAGCATGTTTTATATGCATTAATTTTTTCCGATTTTTGTCGCATCGGGAAGTAATCGAAATTTTCTCTGAAACTCACGATTTGCGGGATTATACGTATCCTTAATAACTAAATTTTTGTTCAGGAAGAATACTGAACAGATTTTCGAAGGATGTCGGTGCAATGGATGAACTGCTTCCCAAAGCTACACTCGAGGCTGTCCAGATATTCCTCGTTCTCGCAGGAATACTAGTGATGGTTGCGCTGGTCAATCAGTGGATGATCGTACCAATGGTCGTAATAGCGGTACTGTTCTATTCCCTGAGAATTTTCTATTTGAACACGGCGCAGGATATCAAACGACTCGAGGGAATAAGTGAGTTTATACAAGCACGTTTTCCAAAATAATTTCTACATGCGGAAAATCAATTTTATATAAAATTAGGCTGCACAACTTTTTGGATCGATGCACGCCCAATATTCAATGGATCGATAAATAATTGACTTTAAATCGAACGCAGTCTATCCAATTTAGTTGGTGATCGATTGAGTTGCTAAAGTCGAGCGAATACACATTTTAATGCCCAATTCACTGATTATTATGAAAGGATACAAAGTAGAACCTTGCACATTACTTTCTTATTAATCTTTATTTTTTACAAAGCTACATCTATGAGACGCGAAGTGCAAGTTTCTACTTTGTATCCTTGTTTTGAATAACTAAATACATATGAAACTTGGTAATGGATTCTTGACATATTATCTCTGGACCACCAAATAATAAATAAATAAAATGCAGATTTTAGATAAAATAATTTTATAATAAGATACAAACGTATCAAATGAACTCTGGAACATACATTTAGGTTGTCCTCAATAAGTACCTAAATAGTTGTTTCGATTTTATTTTAAGTTTATTTAAAAAAAAAAAAACTAAAAAAAAATATTTTTTTCGTTTGCTAAAAGGCTCTTTCTGTCGGTTTGCTTATTCATAGTACTTTCGCAGTTAGATTGTTGATTCTTTCTACATATGTGCATGTTTTAGGGCCACTAAAAAAATAAAATCTGGGTATGCTATTCCTAGAAAATATTATGAAATTAGAAAACTGAGTAAACGAAAGTGAGACTATTATTCAAATATTGTGTGGTACATTGAGCTGTGGTCATCAACAATCAAACGAAGACGTTTTTTTGTGATTACAGCAAAAAGCCCCGTATTCTCTCATATAAGTTCCACACTAAATGGTTTGACGACTATAAGAAGCAGCGGCAAGGACATTCAGGTAACATTGCGGAAGGAATTCGACCGTTTTCAGGACACGCACACAGGCGCATGGTATCTCTACATTGCCACAGCTTCGTCTTTTGGTTTAGTTCTGGATCTCGTTTCCTGCCTGTTTGTCATGTGTGTTATTTTCTCGTTTATTCTCGTGGATGCAGGTGCGAAAAAGCTTCATTGAATTATTGAATCAATTGGCTCTATTGTTGCTGGAAATAAATTGTGTACACTAACGTTGTCGTTTCGGCAGATGAAGTTTTCGGTGGGTACGTTGGTCTTGCGATTTCGCAATCTTTGGTCCTGACTGGAATGCTACAGTACGGAGTAAAACTCACAGCTGACGTTCAGTCGCAGATGACATCAGTCGAAAGAGTTATAGAGTACACAGATTTGCCGAAGGAAGGTCCACTCACTTCTAACAACCCTCCGCCGCCGTCCTGGCCGCAGAGCGGCCGTATACAGATGCGCAATGTTTTTATGAGATACAAAGTCGAAGATCCTCCGGTGCTGAAGGTTTGTCACTTTTACCGCCGCAAGAATGGGCAATATTAAAATTAAAATGTACTTAAAGTAAGTAAATCTCAAGAGCGTAAATATGATTATTGAAGAAGAATCATCACGAATTACCAATAGACTTTCAAGAAAATACTAGGGATGTGCGGGTTCTCGAAAACTCGGGTTCGGGTCGGGTTCTAGGAACACGAAAATGTCGAGAAAACCCGAAAATTTTGAGAAAACCTGAAAATCTGGAGAAAACCCGAAAACCGCGAGAAAACCCGAAAATCTCGAGAACCCGCAAAATTCAAACCGTTAGAATGTCTTCTTTGTGACTTGCACTGTAAAATATCTTTGAAAACGAATATAAAGTATTGGATTTTCTCGCGAATACGCATATATGAGATTCAATATGCAAATAACAATTAATGTACAATAAAATTGTCGTAAAATTAATATACGGTATCATAAATACTCATACATGATGAGTTTTCAATATAATAATTGAAATTTTACAACGTTTCCGTATTATAAGTAAAAATTTAATATACCGTGTCCACAAAAAAGGTTTTTCGGCTGTTGTCGAGATTTCTGGGTTTACTCGAGATTTCTGGGTTTTCTCGACATTTTCAGGTTTTCTCGAAATTTTCGGGTTTTCTCGAAGTTTTCGGGTTTTCTCGGAATTTTCGGGTTTTCTCGAAGTTTTCGGGTTTTCTCGAAATTTTTGAGTTTTCTCGAAGTTTTCGAGTTTGTTCGAAATTTACGGGTTTCCTCGACATTTTCAGGTTACTCGAACCCGACCCGAGCATCGAGAACCCGCACACCCCTAAAAAATACTGAATTATTTCAGCATTCCCTTATAACAAATCATAGATTTTCGAAATGAAAAGTGTATTAAGTACATTCTTTATTAAAATACATTGCCCATTTCTCGACGACAGAAGACACAAAAATGAGGCTGGTAATACATAAAAACTCACCTTTACGAGCAGGACTTAAACATACTGATAGAACCCGGCTGGAAAATCGGGGTTGTCGGTAGAACCGGAGCTGGAAAATCTTCGTTAATATCTGCGCTCTTCAGACTCACTGGCAACGGATTGGAAGGCGATATTATCATAGACAAAATTGACACCGGGACAATTGGTCTCCACGAGCTTCGATCGTGCATCTCGATAATTCCTCAGGAGCCTGTACTATTCTCAGAAACCCTGCGATACAATCTCGACCCCTTCGGAAAGTACGAGGACTCAAAACTGTGGGATGCACTGAGGGAAGTCGAATTGGGTGATGCGGCATTAGATCAGCGGGTTACAGAAGGTGGCTCGAACTTCAGCGTTGGTCAGCGTCAGCTCATTTGCTTAGCGCGAGCGATACTGCGAAATAATCGAGTATTAGTACTCGACGAAGCTACCGCTAACATTGATTCGCGGTATGTAATTTATTCATTATTATTTTCCCTTCAAACCTTGGAAATTGTTTTTTTCACATTGTTTTTATGTTCCCCAGAACCGATGCATTAATTCAGCGAACAATTCGATCGAAATTCGCCGACTGTACCGTAATCACTATCGCTCATCGTTTGAATACAATTATTGACAGCGACATGGTAATTGTTATGGACGGCGGAAGGATGGTGGTACGTAGAACGAATTGTTTATTTATTTATTTTTATTTGGCTGGAAATGTATCATCTGTATATTTTTTTTATCGAATTTTTTATCGATTAGAAATTAGATCATTATTTTAGGGTGAAAGGAATACTTTCTCTGGAAGGTTGCAGAGTCGGGCCTTGCATATTGGTTTTTCATTGCACAGGTTTTTCACTTCTATTTCTATGGGGGAGAAAGTTGGGTGGGGATCGAAATAGCAAATGACTAAATTAGCGAATTTAAAAATAAGGAACGTCTAAATGTGGGATGTCTATAATTATGGAATTCGCTTCTTCAGCCATTTGTTGTTTTTATCATTTGCTATTTTGAATGCATTTTAATTAGATGGAGGTCAAAATAGCGGATGGTCAAAATAGCGAATGGCTGAAATAGCGAATTTCATAATCATAAACATTCTAGATTCAAACGTTCCTAATTTCGAAATTCGCTATTTTAACCATTCACTATTTTGACCCTCACACAGAATGTTGACCAAATTTGCCCTTCTCATAAAGGAAACTTTGAGAAATGTGCACAATAAAAAAGCGACATGTAAGGACCAATGCAGACACACACATATGTACATCCAAACATTTGTTCTCAACCACATTTTCGATATTTCAAACTATATCGAGTATTTATGAAAAAGTTTAAATTTTTTTTTCTTCGCGTAACCAAAATTTTCTGTGTCAGGGAACAAAATTGAATAATACTAAGGACTTTTAGAACATTAATTTCAAAGGGATGAACAAAAAAAATTGTTAATAAATTTATTTAAATGAATAGTTTATCAAATTGTCTTTTTTGCCCTGGAAATTGACTGCGATTTTTTGGGAAAACATTAACAACTCTTTAACTTGTTTATTCATTCCCATACAGGAATTCGGAACTCCTTACCAACTTCTCTACAAGAATCCGGATGGACAGTTTTCGCAGATGGTTCGCCAAACGGGCAACGTTATGGCTCAGAATCTCATGAATTTCGCTTTGGGCGCTCATCGACGATCAAGCTCTACGATCGAATCATCTGCACTATAGACAGAAATCATAGTTGTAATTGAATGGCAAACTAGTATCTGAAAGTGTAAGTCGTCGTTTTCTAGACTGTTATCTTCATTATTCTCGAAGTTTAAAAAAACACGTGGACTGGTAGACGTGTACAAAATCTATTTATTGTACTATATTCTTAAATCTAAACTTAAATACATTAGTTCTTTACTTATGTCGAAGGGATGCGCAGCAAGCATTTTCCGACGACATGATAAATTTTATTTTTCTCTTAAGCATCAATAAGTCATCACTCACGGCGCTTCTCTGAGTCTCGCTAATTTTTCGAGTTGTTGCGGTGTGAAAGGCTTTGATATAAATGCTTCGTCATCAATGGGACTAAGCGATAATTCCTCCTGAAGTTCGGTAATGTATTTCCTCTTCGGCTTCACCGTGATGTTTGTCTAAGGTAAAAAAAAACAGAGATTTACAAACAGATTCAAAAGAAAAAAAATCCATAGAACCTTGCTTAAGGTAATATGTTCACAATTATTCCTCGAGCAGATATTGCATTATGAAAATATTGTAAAATTTCTATGTTATTGTCGAATAAATAGTAAGAGAGTGAAGTATGATATGTACAGTCTCGCGAAAAGTGACTTTTAGAGACAATTTCGATCACTTCCCGATGAGATAAAAATCGGAAAAGAATAATGCGTATAAAACGTGCCGAAAAGATTGATTTCGCAACAAATTGGTAAAAAAAACAATTGCCCAACAAAGAAAAAGTCAACCTAACTTTTTTTTAACGCGTGTGAATTTTTTCAGATTTTTTTCTTTATTTCGATTTTTATTTTTATTTTTTTTTTTAAATGCGCAGAATATAACAAATTTTGGATATACGTTCTGCAAAAAAATCTTAAGTGTAGTAGATAGTTTTATGCCGAACACATATCCAAAATTCGTTATTTCGCGCACATATTTTTTAAAAAATAAAAAATAAAAATCCAAATAAAGAAATAAATCTGAAAAAATTCATACGCATTCAAATGAATTAACATATCATTTTCATTAGAAAAAAATTTAGGTTGACTGATTGTTTGTTGAACAATTGTTTTTTTTTTCAGAAATTTGTTAATAACATTTTGGAATTATTACCATGCAAAATTTATCTTTTCAGCACGTATAATATCGATTATTTTTTTCCAATTTTTTCCCATCGGGAAGTAATCGAAGTTTTCTCTGAAACTCACGATTGGCGGGACTGTACCTATCATACATCCTTAACACGAACTGTAAAGTATCACGTGTCGTTCCAAATTCATAATGTTGCAATATTCATTCACGGTAACTTTCGATCGCTCAATGTCTGATGGCTGATAATCAGTAGAAAGTTGTCATTAAATCATTGAGTAACAGAATTTTTTTCCAACATCACTTTCTACCTTCAAATCACCGAAATTTTTCACATTTTATCTTTCCAGCCTTTGTGTGAATTTCAAACACAATGCACATAATGACAAATAAAATTGATCAAAACATGAGTCGGAACGCCTATTCCATAACATAACATGATATATCGGACTTTGGATTTAATTTTTAACTATAAAACACCCCGTAACCTTTCTTGAGTTTTTCGCACACACACATTAGGAGCATAAAATAATCGAGTAGCGTATCTACCAATCGAATTGGCGACCGTATCAGCTTAAGGAGGGTCTTCTGTTATTCGTATTGGGGCAGTCGAAGTGCGGTGAGACGAGACACGGAGTTAGCAAGCCGCGAAAACGCGTATTGTACTTATTACTCCAATTTTAACAAAAACGGTACTGACGAATTTTTCGATAATCGGATATGTAGTTCTGAAAAGTACGTAGTTTCAAGCGGTAGGCGTTTCCAAAAGATGACATAATTTCTTCTATTTATTTAACACGATCGAAAATGCCCTATATTCCATAAGCCCAATGTTGAATCTTTCAATTTCGAGAATTAATATCTTTAAAACGGTGCAGACAACCTCATGAAAACTTTACAGTTCGTTGAGAGGATTACTCGTGAACATGCTGTCGAACTTTCCAAACGCTGGTATCACATGGAGATAGCAAAAGGCCCTCTGTAAAACAATTACGACGGATGCAATTACCTGCGGTATCAGCGCCGTATTAACGTGGCTGTTGTTTGCCACACCTACGACAACTCTAGTCGGCACTACAGCAGCTTGTTGAATTCCTGCAGCTTGGCCTACGTTGATTTCCGGTTGTTGCGGCTGCAGCTGTTGAACTGTTGTTGTGGCTGTTGGAGTTTGTGAACGCGACTGCAGTATAACAAACTTCTGTCCAGTCGCAGTAGATGCTCCTGCAGCGGTTCTTCCCGCTCCAAACATCATTGGACGAGCAGCTAGTTGCGTTGAGCTCGTAGACGCGACTGCAATGTTTTCTAATCAGAATGTCTTAGTACGTGGAGCCGATGTGACGAACGAGACTAATCTATATTTACTCATTTATTCGTCAATTATAAATACGCCGATTGACCTTTTCCAACGAAGAGTATCTGGTCTGTTTGTGTATGGAAATATTTACACCTTTAACAGTAAATACTCAATATAACGAAATTCGAAAAACACTGCAAAAACGGGAATGCATGAAATACATTGGATTTGGAGTTTCAGTGAAAGTAAATAGCGGTTTCACTAAAAGTCTGCAATGCGAACCACAATTACTCATCCAATAGAAAGTACCGAAAATTTCCTATTCAATAACGACATCTACGCATATATGCCAAGCTCAACCAATAAAAAAAACGCTATTGAAACTTTTGACAGTCCGGCGCGTTTTGAAAGAATGGAATAAGGTTTTCTTTATAACTTTTTGGCTCTACCCGAATTAGAAATTTTCAATTCAATAACGATATCTACGCATATATGCCAAGCTCAACCAATAAAAAAAAGCTATTGAAACTTTTGACAGTCCGGCGCGTTTTGAAAGAATGGAATAAGGTTTTCTTTATAACTTTTTGGCTCTACCCGAATTAGAAATTTTCAATTCAATAACGATATCTACGCATATATGCCAAGCTCAACCAATAAAAAAAACGCTATTGAAACTTTTGACAGTCCGGCGCATTTTGAAAGAATGGAATAAGGTTTTCTTTATAACTTTTTGGCTCTACCCGAATTAGAAATTTTCAATTCAATAACGATATCTACGCATATATGCCAAGCTCAACCAATAAAAAAAACGCTATTGAAACTTTTGACAGTCCGGCGCGTTTTGAAAGAATGGAATAAGGTTTTCTTTATAACTTTTTGGCTCTATCCCAATTAGCAATTTTGATGTTATCACTAACAAGTTATCCAAATAGGTTACATATGTCGACCAGAATGTAAGCAATCTTACGTTTGATAAATCGTCTTCCGAACATGCTACTCACCAGAGTTGTAAGTCCCTATTAATTCACGAGATATAGTTTACAGTACAACTTGTTTTGTGATTATGATTTCATAATAATAATATGTAGTAATTATAAAATAGAGTGTAAGTATTTGAATAGCTGAAAAAATACTAATTCTCGCTTTAATATTGAAAGAAGAAGTGGAAAAAATGGAAGAAATAATTAATGCATTACTTTCTCAATGCATTCATTATGTTTTTCCATTTTTTAAAAGGATTATCGTGAACTTTTATTTAAAAATAATCAGTGTTGCAGCCATTCAAAAATTTAGTCGTCGTATTATAATCGCTACATGTTATTTATTATGAAGTTATAATTATAAAGCTGATCGTTTAATAATAATTATTGCTATGAGTATTAGGCATTTACAACTCTGCTACTCACTACTGAAATGGCAGATCTCGCTCACGGATAAACAAAATTTGAAAAATATAACATTCATTATTTATTCATTGGAATAAGATTTTAACGGACGGATAAACAAAATTTGAAAAATATAACATTCATTATTTATTCATTGGAATAAGATTTCAACGGACGGATAAACAAAATTTGAAAAATATAACATTCATTATTTATTCATTGGAATAAGTTTTTTGATGATTGTTTTGCATCGATAACGATAACTAATTATACTATTAAACACATGATACTGGTAAGTTGGTGTTGATGACGTCACGCAATGCAAAAGCATAGGAGCCTCACCTCCCCTTTTTGACCCCGCAGGGCTAACGAACATCAACCTTAAAAAAAAAATTTACCTGACAATTGGTTCATTTATTCTTTTTTTTCTAACAAGTTGATAAATAACTTTTCGGCAAAGTTATAGTTTTTAGTATTTCCAATGACAGTATTTTTTCAATTTTTCATATAAAATTAAGTTCAATGATTTTGATATAATGAAAATATCGTTAAAGAGAATTTTTGACGACACGCCTGTAAAAAATGGATGTAACCTGCAAGCGAATCTCGCAAAAAGGCATTTTTTTTTTTAATTTGAGGCAGAATAAATGCTATAATTATTCAGTTACGTCTCTTGAACTTGCCGGTCCCAAAAACGGTTTTTGGTCGGTGATAAACTTCCCCTAAATTGTAATCCCCACTGAATGATAATATAAGAAGAAATGAAGGGCAATAGTGTCGAAGTAAGAATAAGTATATGGAAAGGATTTATTATGCAAAATATCTGTCTCACCAGCGTGAACGATATTCTTAGACGTTGTAGGTCCTTGCTGACTCGTCAAAGCCGTGGTACCAGTCGGTGTAGTTGCGATAGTAGGTTGAGCGCGTGCTTTTGCAACCGCGGTGCAAAGAGTCGGCCCGATATATCCATAATCCTGTTTGTACTCCTCGACGAAATCGGGCGTCGATCTAATTGTTTTCAGTACAGGAGCGACACATTTCTGCAATCGAAAAATCGGCTATCTTCGACTAGTTCTTTTTTAAAACAATTTATTTGTAAGCTAAAACGATAAGTTTATGCGTCCTTACCACCAGAAGATTCTTAATGTGTCCGGCAGCGTTTTTGTCGACATTTGAGAGAGTAGTCCCCTCAACGCACCCCTCTATACGATCGGATATTGATTTTATCTTCGGTATTACCAAAGATTTTATTACTTCGGATCCGAGTTCGCACAAACCGCCTATCGCTCCATACAACGAAGCCAACGGTGTCTGGGATAAAAAGTTAATGTACTCAGAGAAAAATATCGTAATTTAATAATGAAAATAGTTAGTCTGACGATAATCTATCTATAATGTATTGTTATCAGAAGGAACGACTATATTTTATGGTTATAGCAAATATAAGAAAAAAGTTGGATCAAAAATTAATATAATTCCCAGAAGAAACGACTATATTTCATAGTTATAGCAAATATAATTATAATATTAACTATCAAAATGATAATCGTTTCAAAAACTATTCTAATAGTTTCAAATATGCCGTTTTGTTGCAAATACAATTTCAACGTTTGTTTTCAATAAACTTGCAAGTATCGTTTGTTGAACCATATTATCAACACTTCAACTATGAAACATTGCAAGCCTTCCATTATGATTTCTATGATGTGAAATCGTTGAATCAACGATGTACTTTTCTCTTAGTGTAACAATTTGAAAATCACCGCGACGGTGAAAAGCAAGATAAGCGATAGCAACGCGTTAAAACGAAGGTATTTTTAATGGAAATTATTGTAAAGTAACGATTTAAAAAATATATATTGAATAAGATGCTACCGCATCTCTCGACATTCGTGCCCTTTGGTTTCTTACCTGGCTGTTTTTCGTCAAAGCGTGACTAAACATCCGCGTCACTCTAGTCTGCACATTGTTCGTCGACGTAGTAAAGTTCCGGCAGATTTGGCCCATAAGTCGGGAAGCAAAATCGCGAAGAGCCCAATGATTATCGAGCTCTGGCCTCATACATAATTGCCGGGAAACGATGCACGTTGAGACGGACGGTATAAGCTCATGAAGCTGCGAAATAAGTAACAAATATTCGCACAGTTTTGATTATATTTTTTTTAAGAGAACGCTACAGCATTTTCCGGCTCTCCGAACGTTTCAGCGCTCAGCAAATAGTATCTACTATGCAACATAATTGCCTGAGAGGACAACAATACTTTTATGGTTACCGCTACTATAAATAATGTACCGGCAACTAAATTACGGTACCTGAAACTATTTATATCGTACAACTCACGTTTTGTCGTATTGTTATTTCAATCATTTTTCTCAGTGTCGGGAGAAAATTTTAATATAATTCTGCATAAAGTAAGGTTTGTTTTTCGCAAAATAGATAATCTTCCCGAGATAATTTGGTTCGAAAGGCACTCATGAGAATTTCGCCTCTATTACAAAACGCGATTTAATATATGTGCTTAAGTTTTCATTTCACAAGAACACCCAACTTACGCTATATGCGCAAATTTCGATATTTTTCGATGAATTTCCTCCTATATTATTGGAGATGCGGACTTCGAATAAATAAGTAAACAACTTTCATAACAGTGATTTTTTTCTCAAGCAAAAATTTCTGAAAATAATACTCACGTATTTCTCCAAGTAGAGACTAGGATTATCGAGCAGAGCCTTCACCATTCTCATGAGATAAATAAGAAGCGCGAGATTATTTTGAACGACGTTGACACGAACACCCTCGGCTATAAAGGTGCACATTCGTGCTAACATCTCGTGAAGTCCTGGATCGGCGGACAGAGACTGAAGAGCTTCGGCTCGTCGCGCCTCGTCCGATCCAACGCAAGCTTCCGTTATTTCCTTATAGTACAATTGTTGTTCAACGCTCAATTCGTGAGTCGCGAGTTGCTTGACATGAACTGTTTCGACGTTGCGAAGTTTCTGGCTCTTTCCTCCACCGCCGGGCTTGCCAACGCCCATGCTTTGATTCTTGGCTGAAAGCTTACTCGTGGGATCGACACTCTCCAGTTTTTGGGCATCTACAAGTAAAGTAAATGACCATTGAGTAAATCTACTACTTTTATTTTTCAAAACTGTTCCTTTATGATGAAATTCAATATTATTAGTTATTTATTTCTGCACATTATTAATTTTTATCCAATATTCTCAATGTTTTCGCATTCTAATTGTGAACATTTTAATTCTTAATTGAATTTGTAAATAACAATGTAACAGCTAGGATTTAGGCTGTGATTTGTCACATGAAATAAATAAATTGATACTTTCGATATTGGTGTCAATAATTTTAGAAACACATCTGCAAAACATTATAAAATAAGATGAGACAATATAGTTCCTACCCTTTGATACAGGAGGTGGATTTTCAGGAATTGTTGGCTGAACTCCATCTATACAGAGCCAGTGAGCTCGTAAAGTTGTCTCAAGTGGAAGTTTGGGCCATGTCTGACCTCCGGACATGGACAACATTTCATTTAGGTCAATCTCCTTCTCCTCGACAAAGTGCAATTCTCTTCCACCGCCAGAAGCAAAACGGAAGGGAATGTGATCTTTGGAGAAAAAACCATAAGTAGGCTCGATGTTTTTTGCCTTTAGCGAATGATCTATGTCACGAGTCGTCATTCGGGTACGCTTTCCATGGTTCATAAATTTTGCTGCATCCTGCAATTCAGAAATGTCTATAGATATAGTCATACGATCCAAAATTCCTTGGTACTTTCATGAATATACAAAATCAATTCTAATGATGATATAAATGTACATAAATAGTATGTAGTGTGAGATAGAGTGAAATAAGGCTAAATTTGGCAAAATATAGACAAAAAGTTCAAACGAAAGACTGAAAATGAATTTTCAGTTACGGAATTACTGAATTGTACAAATACTTTTCGAAGATCAGCTTAAGGGGATAAAATTACCTTAAAAAAAAAGTAAGAAAACAACTCTTTCAATAATACTCTACTTTTAAAAAAGGTCACATTTAAACGTAATTGAGTACATTATAAGTATTATATCTTTGCATTTTTATAAAGATATACAGTGCACAAGAGTTGTGTAAGGTCAAAACTAACATTTTCCACTTGTCATATCTTTCATACCACGCTAGTAAACCAATTGTAGTGTTCAATTCCTTATTTGGTCTGTCGAAAAGTATATTCTGTATTAAGTATAGCAATTTGAAATACAATGAAAATTAGATCCACTGTAACCAATTATTAAGTGATTTTTTAATAGAAAAAGATTTATCTTCACATTTAAAATTATAGCTTTATTATGAAGCCCTGGAATAAAAATTGATAATGCTAATTATATATGTAATAAAAGTTTAATGTTAGATTTTTTTAAAGAAGTATATTAATAATAGAATTTTATTTCTTACGACTTGTTTTAAAAAGGTTCCCTTAAGACAATATTACTTTTTTCATGTCACATGTAGCATGAATTTATAATTCAGTTGAATAGTAACTAATGATACTTTACTGCTACAAAACATCATTTGATTAGCTTTTTTCATAACTAACGTACGCCCAAATATCCTTTGTATCAAATCGTTACATTCTCCATCTACACAAACTTGAATTTGATATACTTAATATCTAAAAATTCAACTGAATTGAAACATTTACGCATAAAAAAGTTCAGTTTTTTTAAACAGTAACATTAATCACACGAAGCATAAAAAACGTATATCTCAGCTCCGGGGCAATTCATCTTTCGCAATTACATGTACCATTTTGTAAAACCATTCTACTGCACCAAAAAATTGAAAATGCCCTGATAATTTGTTGGCCCGCAGAGTGAGAAAGCCAAAAATGCTACGTAATGTTTGTTGTGGTAAACTAAACATCCAGACACGAAAATTTTCGTAAAATTAACATTCAAAAATAATTTTGTGCCGCTATCATAAACTTGCCTGAATGATTTCCTTGAGTCTGTAGCTCACATCCTCTGCGAGATCCTTCGCAGCTTCATCCGGTAAATTTCCAACGCCGATACTCTCGGCAATGACTTTCATCGACTCCTGGGACAGGGTCGTCCCGTAAATTGAGTCGCTATCATTCATGTTGAACGAGTGGTGGCCGTTGCAACCCATATGTGAATAAAGTGTCGTTCCACTAAGCGATAATTCTCATTTCCGTAAAATATAGCAGTATTTACGTTTGAATTAGACGTATCATCGGTCAAAACAAACGACCGACCGAAATAACCTCAAAACATTGACGAAGCTGTATCCGCCATATCGTGCGCAAGCCGACTGATAATACCCGCGCTGGGAATTCACTTTTTTATCGTTAGTGGCGCTCTCGGCAGTGGCGCGCCAATTTTACAGTACCGCCCACACCATCAACGTCAACGTCAATGTGTATACATATACAGGGAGGACACGGTGAAACTAGACAGCGCAAATGCGCTTGCGCGTCAAACCGACGGTTCCCACTCTATGCGTGCAGACCGAGTAGTAAATAAATCTTGGTTTCTGGCGTCTGCCCTACCAGCTCAGGTAACGTCCCTTGCCCCTACCACTACCCTTACTGGCCCATTCCGATGGCGCGTGGGGACACAGTCGCCGCTCGGATGAGACGCACTGGCGGCCGTAGGCAGTAGCCAATCAGGCTTCCTAAATTCTCACGGAGCCGCATTGGACTGTCTAGTTTCACCGTGTCCTCCCTGTATATGTATATATTAATATATATGTATATACATATATATAAAATTCGATGCTTCGACTTTTATATTATTTTAGAATATAAAATTTTGTCGATAAAATTCGAAAATGCTTCGAATTTCATATACAGGGAGGACACGGTGAAACTAGACAGTCCAATGCGGCTCCGTGAGAATTTAGGAAGCCTGATTGGCTACTGCCTACGGCCGCCAGTGCGTCTCATCCGAGCGGCGACTGTGTCCCCACGCGCCATCGGAATGGGCCAGTAAGGGTAGTGATAGGGGCAAGGGACGTTACCTGAGCCGGTAGGGCAGACGCCAGAAACCAAGATTTATTTACTACTCGGTCTGCACGCATAGAGTGGGAACCGTCGGTTTGACGCGCAAGCGCATTTGCGCTGTCTAGTTTCACCGTGTCCTCCCTGTATATATTCGATGCATCGAATTTTATATATATACATATATACATATGTATAATATAAAATTCGATGCTTCGCTCGAAGCTGCGCAGAAACTGGAGTACGCACTAAAAACGTCAAAAATACGTGGTATTCCGGTTTCTGCGCAGCTTCAGGAGGAGCAAACAATCGGTCTGTCTGACTGCGTTGAGATATGTCACTGACATCCAAATAAATATGGAGTCGACGTTTAAAATGAAAATTTCAACGACTTTGTCCAATGTCTGATAATTAGACACGTCTGTCACTCGTAAATTATGGGTACGAAAATATTGGGTGACATTCATAATGATTTAAAACTGCTTATCACAGCAATTACCGGTTTCGAGGTGAGAAATTTAGGTTAATTGAATAAACTCATTTTGCCCCCAAAGTGTTTGGGTTTATTTTGATATGTCAATAGTTCCATTTAGGAAAATAGTAACAGATTTATCCAACTTATGGGCACAAATAAAGCTTCGCTCTTGATACGTTTTACATTAGAATGTTTCTGATATATTTTTATTATTATGTATAACTGATGTACTTTGTATACAATTAGGTACATTTTTACGCAATAGTTTGTTTACAATTGGTAAATGTTCAAAATTCAACAAATTCTGCTTGCATAAGTGTTGAATAAACAGAGATAGGAATTTTTTTTTAAACTTGAAATTAAAGGGGCCCATTAAGGTGTAAAACAACTTCTACCTTTCCTTAGTTTTAAGTATCATTATATAATTTGTAATATTTTTGCTTATTCTACTTTTAGAATTCCGATGAAGGTTTTCCTATATGCGAACGCTACGTTCTCTCAAATATCAAGCATCACCGCTTTCTTTCTATAGACAGCCATGCTACCAAAAGGGCTATCGAAGATGTTGCTAAGAAATTTTCTATTCATGGCAAATATGAAGTGGCTAAGAAGTTTCGAGATCTCATAAATAGTTTTCTCACAAGCTTTGACTTTGAGCATCATCCTCAGTATGATTTACAATGGTCACTGCTATCGCTTCTGCTTAACTTGTCCAGTGAGACTAACAAGTCAGAGCTTAAGAATCTTGGCACATCCAGGTTCGATTATACCTTGAACTTGACTGCCGCCAATGAAAGCACTGTTCCTGATGAGATTGATTGGGGTGAATACTTGAAAGAAGGCCAGGAGGAATTTTTTTATGACTATAACAGCAGTAGTAGTGAAAGCGTAAGTGGTTAACGAAACCTTTACTTGATTTATGTTATATGATAAATACTGTAGCATTTTAAAGTAAATGAAATGTAACAAAGCCAAGAATACATAATGGGTATATTTCCTGAAATTATGTTAAAAATCATCTTTTTAACACTTTGGAACAGATAAAATATATGCAATGCCTTGTCAATTCAGCAATTTATTCAAATTTTCCACCTCAGAAATTCAGAAATCACTTTTTTTATGAAATTGTTTTCAATCTTGGAAGACTCAAAACACACTAACAACATAAGGTAAAAGGGTATAATTTTTAGTAGACAATCATTGATTCAAATTCAAACTAGAAGTCGAATTGAACTATTATTGAATTCAAAAGATTATCATAATAGCTTAACTAATATTTTTTTTCCAATATATTGTGCAATGTTTTTCTCTCGTTTCACAATTCACATTGTATAATGATTTTGCTGAAAGAACTTACCAACAATAATACTGTCATCTCAATAATTATATAAAATGTCTCATAAGATGAGAGCAAAAACAATGTTATTGGCATAGAATACAAATTACAGCTCCAAAAGCTGGAGAAAAAAGATTCTAGACAGATTCTTTTTCTTTAGAATCTGTGGGACTACAGCAAAATCATTATTACTTTTACTCCTCTTATAAATATAGATAAACTTGATAATATTGTAATAATAATTGTTCATACATCATGAATTATAGGAATGGTCTGATATAGAGGAAGAGAAAGGGTCAGTAGCTGTTTCACAAGATGAGACAGATGCCCTAAAAAAAGAAGATTTTTTAAGTTTGTTACCTGTAACAAAGACTCGGAGCACCTTGGACAAATTGTCGCAATACTTGGCGCAAGAAGTGGAATCGCGAAATTGGCTGGAAGACAATGTACAGAATACATGGTGGAACGAGTTGGATTGGGGCAATTGTGAAACGAACAGCCAATTTACAGCTGCTGACCTTTGCGGCCTCTGGTAACGAAACTTCACACTACAGTCCGTCTGCTGATGATTTACTGCTTATTAAAGCTAACTATTTAACGCTGCTAATTTTGTCAGGAACAGAAGCAACCTCAGAGGCTCGAATTATGTCGGAACTCTCAGCGAATATCAGGCGAGCAGGGAAATACTCTGGATGTTTCACGTGCCCGATCAAATGGCCGTGTTTCAAAAAACGCCGGAAACGAATTTCGACATTCGAGCGAACGTCTCGATACCGAGTCTCACACCCGTTAGTACGGCCAATTCGAAAATTAGCAAGTAACTGAGCTGACATGGAGATTTCTAAGTTCAAATCGTCTTTATTATCGCAGAATGCCTTCAGCAGTATCCTTTCGGCATACTGTGAGATCTATAGAATGATCAACGAGATAGAAAATTTCGGAAAAAATTTGTATCATCGGTATGATTCAACAAACGCTAACAAATTGCCACCGCTTACGTACGAGGAATACAATGCTGCTGTTATCGAGCATTTAGTTGAGCTGAGGAAGGAGATTGTGGAGATTGAGAAGAAAATTACAAAGCAAGGTACATTACAAATATACTATTAAATAAACGACCGTATTTTACATGATAAGTTAATTGCATTATCCCAAGGAAAAGAAGCTACAAAGTACACCTTTGCAAATTGCTTCTTCATTACTTTTTGTTACAAAGTTACCTTTATAAAGAAGTATGTTAATCGGTTTTGACTTGCTCATAAACGTAGCTTTGTAAAAAAAAATTTTTAATAATGAGGAAGCAATTTGCAAAGTACTACTTCGCAGTTTTTTTGCTTCCCTGTAAGGGTAATTTTGTTGTTGTAAAAAAAAAACATTTTTTCAAATTTTCATCTCAGGATGCTTAAAATGCTCTAAAACGTCGAGGAAAATTATGGCTACGAAATGTCTGTATGTGTTTGTGTGCATGTTTGGCTTTTTGTTATCACGATAGTGCGCGCAATTTTGAAGATATCGCTCGGGAATTTGGTACACATATATAGTGTCGGTAGAGAAAAACTAAGTTCAAATTTGGCACGAATGCGTTGAGTGGTTCCAAAATTATGACATTTTGAATTGATTCTCAAAATTACTCGTAATACTCTAACTTTTTCATTTTTTAAGATATTAGGCTGAAATTTAATCCACGAATAGACTATTGTAGATTGATAATTGGTACTAAATTTTTTTTAACATCGATAAAACCATTCAAATTTTAGGGAATTTTTATTTATTTATTTTTTTCTGAAGAATTTGAATTCCCGTTCTAATATCATCATAAGATGATTTGAGTTGTGCGTAATAAATGCAGATTGAAGATATAGCTTAGTATAGAGTTAAAGTTGGTTAGAAATCAGTAAAAAACGTAATTAATCACACAACAAAGCTTTACTTATGGGAAAGCCAAACATAATAGGAAAAAATAAGAAAAACAGATTTTCATGAAAGATATAAATTAACGGGGCAGCAACGTGACAATTCGAATTGTCAGCTTTTTTATCTAGAAGTTTGAATTTTGAGAAATGCGAACCATATTGCAGATTATGAGGAAACTACGTACTAATCGTCGCCAAATAGTACCAATTTTATGTATGGAATTTGAGTTCGTTTTCTCATGATTTACCAAAGTTAGGAGTACGGACATTTTTTCTAAACCACTTTTCTCGATGCCATAAATCATTCTAAGTATCCAAACGGGAAAATCTCAAACAAATACATTTTCCGGCAACAAAGTTTCCTCTATGAGAAATAAAAAAATCAGTTCATTTCTTAATAATTCCACACAGACGATTGTCACACGTTTCTCACGCTGTCGAGAGACTTGGAGAAGTACATGAAGAGCGTGAGAATGATTTATGAGATTCATCGTGCGGTAATAATCGATTGGAGAGTATTTCCGAACTGGAAATGCGCTACCAAATTACTGTCCGGTCTGTACCAGCAAGTGCAGAATTCCAGCAGTCGGGAACGCACAAATCTTTGCGCTAGTCTATATCTGTCGAGTCTTAAGGTTTACTTGAACATAATCGCGACCTGGCTCAGTGAGGGACGTCTCGAAGACTGGCGAAACGAATTTCTCATAACGAGGTTTGTACTTTATTACGGTAAATGCAGCAGTAATTAAACAGACTTTGGTGAATGTACAACAGCCTTTTTAGAGTTCGTGAGAAATTTTTACGAATTAACTGAATATTCGATTTGTAATTTAACTCTCTTTCTATTATCTACGGCGATAATTTTGTCACAGAACTCTATTTTTGATTAAAAGTGTAGGTCTCATTGACCTGTTCATTTACTGGTGTTTTTTAGATCCTTTGTATTCTAGTATTTATTTTGATATACTTTGCGATAAGAACACATTATTTTTCGAGTTGCATCGCCATTCTGGACGTCCGTTAAAATTTTCAACGACAGTCTGAAAGTATTACAGTACGTAGATAGTCCATAATAAACGAATCGCTTTGCTCAACTTTTTATTTACTGATAATTTCAATTTGTATACGTATTTGCAAATTAAGCCAGTCACCAAAGTAGTACTTAAATCTCTTAGGCTACCAGAAATCTCGTTGGGAATACCTCAACAAATAGAAGTATTAGAGGAAAACCAGAAAGGCGAACGATTCGCGATACGTCCTCTGGACGAAGCTTCTTTAACGGATCCTGTGATAAACCTTATGTTTCGGAAAGTAAGACACATGGGTCGCAGTATCGAACTTCTTGTGACTTTAGATCGGATATCGGATATGTGGGAAATGAATCCCGAGCGCGATTGTAAGTACAATCTTTTTTCAATCATAACTTTTGTTTACGCTTGGCTCCACAAATGTATTAGTAAATATTAACTACTACTCCAATACGATACGATTTATTACTACTTACATTTCTTAATCTGATTGTTATTTCATCTTTACCTTAATGATTTGGTTTGTTCTATGGCTATTTTGTGAATTCAAAGAAAAAGGTAATGGCAAATGATTTTTATAAACTGACATAAACAACTGCGCGAAATTAAAATTCGTGGATTTTGTCACTCTCCGTTAGATATGAATCGATCTTAAAAATATCTTCGAAATATCACAAAGTTTACTTTACTATAGATATTTTAACTACAATAATTTTTAGGTTTTTGAAGTATTCAATTTTGCATTCTTTATTTATTTTTACCTTCTTTCAATTCTTAAACTTTTTTTTGAGATATATGTTTTCAAATGACCCTGAAGATATCCGCATCTGCAAAATTTAAACTTGTGCTTCGAGACAATCGAAAAATGATTAAATCTGCCTCAAGAATAAATTTATTCAATGAACAGAAAAAAAAGGTTTAGCTGACAATAAGCAAATAAATGACATAAATGAGTTCTGCTTTAGCAGAATCATCGAAAAAAACTTAAACAAAAAAACGGCCTGGAGATGAACGAGAAATGAACAAATCTGCCTTTAGAAGTTATTGCAAAGTTATTGCTGACACATGTTTGAATTTTGCAGATGCAAATATCTTCAAGATCATGTTTTCACATATTTTTCCTCCGGGTTTATATTTTGAGCCCGCGAAGAAATGCGATGTTTCATCCTCCCAGATCCTTTTATTCACACGTTCTTCGCTAAAATATTTAGCAGGAATATTTCTAGTTCCATTGCACTGATTTATTTAATCTGTGCTTTTATCAGCTGTGACAATATCATTGAATGACGAATTCCTGAACGAGGTAACGTCTGAATTCTCAAAATACAATTTCACGGATTCCGCGGATGCAACCGACGCAATTGTGCCAGTTGCGATAGCGCAAAACACAAGAGAGCCGATCAATGCCGACGTTGACGACAATATAATGCAACAAATGTTGAAAATGGACAATCCGTTCTTGATGAAAGTTTTCGAGGCGTACCTTCCGATCGATCTGTATTCACAGAGAGATGACGTCGACGCGATTCACCAAAAAGACTCTTCGTCAACCGCTTGGGGTCGCAGTATCTTTCGCAGGCTCGAAGATATTTCGGCGACGGCGGTTTTGCCATTTAGAAAAGTTCTTGAAAACGCTCTGGCAAAAGTTCTCGATCAGCGTTACAGTTGCTCCAGTAAATTAGTTAAAGATATACTTGTGAACGAATACAAGCTGGAAGATCATCTGAAGCTTATGCGATGCATTTACATGATGGAGAGAGGTCACATAATGACGCAATTTTATCAACAAATGTTTAACGAGGTATGAGCCAGATTTTGAACAATTGTTTTTTTCCCTAATTTGTTAATAACATTTTGGAATTATCATTATGCGAAATCAATCTTTTCAGCACATTTTATATGCATTATTATTTTCTGATTTTTATCCCATTGTGAAGTGATCGAAATTGTCTCTGAAACTCACTTTTGGCGGGACTGTACGTATCACAACCTTAATTATCGACAAACAAATTGCAGGTGGAGAATTCGTCCACATGGAACAACACGAATTCGCTAACGTGCATTCTCCAGGAGGTATTATCGCAGGAATGGCAGGATTCGAGTGCTCGCTGGTCGATAACAGTTGAATATGTCCAGACTCATCAAGTTCTGCAGGCGGCGGATCGCGTAACTCTGCATTACACGATAGGCTGGCCCGTAAATATGGTTCTAAACGACGAGGCTCTCGAAAAATACAATGCGGTATTTCGCTTTCAACTGAAACTGAAATGGGCTCTCTGGACATTGAACAGTTTGCGCTTCCGCGATCTCGAGGAGAAGGACGCTAAAGCTATGCAGGATAGAATCCAACACTTTTACGCGAGAAGATTGGAAAGCTTAAGATTCTGGCTGATGCACGCGATAGGTTCGATCCACGCTTATCTCGCTGGCCAGGTTTTGCAGGGCTTCGGAATCGCCCTCGAGAAAGTATTGGCTCAGGCCGACAACTTAGATACTATAATAACGGGTAAGTTTTGAAGAAAAATCAAAACAGCAAATGATCGAATAATTTCAACGTTATCAAATATTTTAGTTCACAATGAATACTTGGAAAAAGTGCACGAGCATTGCCTGCAAACTCCTGAATTCGAGGATTTGATGGTAACGATTCATAACGTACGTATTCGTGTGTCAATTCTGAAGCATATTATGAAAATGAGATTCTTATATGTCTGCTGAAGTAATCAAACAAAAAGGTCATGGTTTGAGTTTATCTTTGATAGAAATCTGAGTAAATCCCTCGTTATAATGAATTTCAAGTTTAGTGGAATAAGATCCTGCATGAATTTTGGACAACAGCTATGGTTCCGCGTTTCTACACATTACAAGCGAACACAGACCGAAGTTGACACCGGCAATTAAACACGAATTCAACTCGACACATAGCAACTCGACGCAGTGAAATTGGATACATCATTACTAACTCGATACGACGAAAATCGGCACATCATTAAGTCAACACTCTTTCGTGTTCTAACTCGACATAACAAAACTGTACCAATCGCGCAATTGAACACAATCAAACTTGAAAGTGGCGCAACTCTACACAGCCAGAAGCGATACATACAACAATTCTCTTTTATCATTTGTATCGCGTCAAAACTATGTTCAATTTGCGCCAATGAAAACTTATGAAAACACCGCCAAATATTCTTTTTTAAGTTGATTTATTGACTTTTTAAGTATTCTTTTTTAAATAAACATTTTTATCGGAAAACATGATGCATTCGGTTCTGTAAAAATTTTATTATTTATATAATTTATAATACGACCAAAATATTTCATGGTGTTAAAGACTTTACAATTATGAGCATTTTTATAGAGGATTTTGAAACGATTGGAAAGGATTGAGAAACAAAATAATTCTGCATTTAAATGGATAGGAAAATACGGACTTGGAAAAAAACATTAACGGAACAAACCCGTAAAATTTCCGTTAATCGGTTAACGTTTTAGCAACACCGTCACTATTGATGTTTCTCCGTAGCGCTCGTCTACGCAACGCGCAATAAATTGTCTACTCCCTAGATCAGAATTTATCAAGTGATTCTCTCAATATAGTTGCTTGGTATGTGCGTTCACGTCCGCGACCGATGGAAACGCGGAGCATCCGCCCTCGTATCATCGGATCTCGACCTGATGGAGGCGAGTTACACCAAATATCACACTTACATCGCACTGGCTCTGCACAATGCGGTACAACACAAGGACGCCGATTATTGTAAGTCCGACGTACCAGCAGCGATATTACGCGACCTCTTTCAATCAAATATTCCCACATTTAAATGAATTACAAATTAATTTACAAATCAACCGCTAAATCTTCGAGAAGTTAGACTTCGCGATGACGAATATGCAATATCGTTTTACACTTTCCTGCACGACAACTAATTACATTTTCACTCATAGCATTACAACTTGTGTCGCATGGCGAACCGAAATGTCCGAAAGCATTAAAGAGTACGTTTTTTCTTTTTTTCTTTTCAGTGATTGGCTTGAGATCCGCTTTTAACTGCAGTATGCCGTGCACCTAACTCTCATCGATTTGTATGTGTCAATAATAATGTCATCAGTGTGCAAAAGAAAATAACACTTTTCCGCAAACTGCCTAACACATTTAAAAAAAATAGTATATATATATATATATCTTAGGATTCTGTTATGTTAATAAAATCGTGTAAACTTTTTGTGAAAAAAAAAATTGCGTTCTTGTTTTTATCCCTCAGGAAAAATCCCCATCCTTAAACCCCGATTTTGCAGATAAAATGACTCCTTCCGCTCGTGGCTGCGTCGAACAGTCTGATCATTTGGAAAATGTGGATAAAGCAATCGACACTTGCGTTACCGAACTTAGTCGTGATTTACTGACTGAAGTCGCTCATCAAAGCTTACCTCCCTCTGGCATACCAATTCCTGTTCCTACGCTTGTACAGAAAATAAATAATTACTGGAACGAAAATAGGTATGAATCTCGAGCCCAAAATATTATTTACAGAGTTCTGCACAAGGATGCAAAGTAGATTAAGATTATGGCTTACTTGTAAAGAAAGATTTGAAACAGTGAATAATAATAAGGGAGTCGCTTTCAAGATTCTACTTTACATTCATGGTTGAAATAAAATTTAAACAGTAAAGTTTAGCGAAATTTTCGTCAAGTAATAATAAAGAAACATTGAATCTCCAATAAAATCCAAACTGCTTTACTGATCTTCCCTAAATTATCTGTATCATTAAATTAACGTTTTTAACCGTTATGAGATCCACATGAAGATCCATTAAAAAATTACGATGACAGAGCTTTCTTTATTAGGAAGCAATAAATACTGCAAAAATGAAATTTAAAGGAATAAATAAACTTTTATAGAAACATTTGCAGTGAAACTGCGCATATCAAATTTAATTTATGTAATTTCTGCATTAAAAAATCCTGCAACAATCTATTACATTTCGGAATGTTTTTAACCGTTAATTACTGACAAACGCGCTTTGTCAATCGAAACTATAGATCCATGAATTCGTTGTCTAGAATATACAAACCATATGTCATTCAAATCTATTAAAAAATCCCACAGTTGACAAATACAGAAAAACTGATTATTCTTTACCTATTCCCCACTAATTTTATTGTTATTCAAATTTTAAAAAAACAAAACGAATTAAAATAAATTTTATTAATTTTTACTGAAATGTACATTGCCAAAATGTTGTCTTAAGACATTCTGAAAGTATAATTTATATTATTCGTGAACAAAAGAATAAAGTATCGAAAACTCAAAGGTAATTTCATATTTGCAGCTGGAAGATTTTACCCAAGTATTGGATAACACGATTTACCTTTCCATGTTTCCAGTGTAGAACCACAATTGCCCGAATATCTATCCCTGAGTCAATACGATCAAATGTTTTCCTACATTCGTTGGTACCATTACGAAGAGCACTTTCAGGCTCTGAGCCGCTCACCGTGCGACCTCAGACTCGAGCTTGCTGAATTCATAAACGAGAGCAACGTTTGTAACGCCGGGAAACATTAAAATTGTCAAAGCAAGTTATTTCAGGCATATGTTATATATATTTTTTTATACACGTATCAAATAGTATAGAGTTATCGTAATACAAGGAAATCCATCTTAAATATCATAAGTTTCTCTGTATCAATTGGTTTTGCACCATTTACAGCTTGACGTTCCATAGCAAACGTTGAGTTTGGTTTTTACATACAAATGGTGTAAGATTTCATTGTAACTGACTTAATCGGGTCACTAACGAACAACAATGAAGACTGTGAAGAAGATAGACATTGGCTGTCATGGCGTGATTGATTAATTATTATGCCCCATCGAGCTGTGCCAAAACTAATGAATGAGAGCGCAACTGCTCTAAGCTCGAGTTTTTCTCCTCCCCGTTCAGCGATTACAAGCTCGGTAATTACGGATTTATGTACACGGACAACTTGCGATAAACGATAATCTACAAACGATTTTTTATGTCAATTACAATTATTATTATTATTAATTTACGAGATGGCACCGACTTTACGAATTTTTTTTTTCGTCGTTTTTTTTTCTTTTTACTTTTTTACGAAACACAAGAAAATTTCCCAATAGCTGTAAATGCAATTGGTCATACAAAATATACAAAGCATACGGGTTCCGGCTTTTTCTTTTTTTTTTTATAATTCTTTATTTTAGCTTGAATTAACTCTGTGCGAGAACGACGGTGCCGTTCTGCGGCAATGCTCCAGTTTGAGCCGCTGGAGCGGCACCCGACGATTCATTCACACTCGTTGGTGACGAAGAGTGATTATTCGCGCTTGCAGCAGCCAAAGCTTTATTTCGTAACTCAAAAACCTGTTGGATCGCCTTCCGGAAGCAGAGAAAGTTGTAATCGATCACTCCTGGAAATAATAAATAGTTAATACATAATTGTACCTATCGTAATACCGACAATCCAATTTTTCAACGATTTCAATGCTGACAAATTAACATTCCGAAGATATTAAATACAATCAACACAAATCCTGAGTTATTGCAGTATTCATCAGTTAACATGCTGAGGAAATTAAAAAAAAAACCGACGATATTGATCATAACTATCTAAAACCATTAGAAACCAATAAAAAAAATCAGTGAGGCTTCTCTAAAAGGTAAATGACAAAAAACGATACACGCACACCGAAAATTGTTCTTTTTAAGCTTTTTTTAGCTTATAGTAATAAAAGAATATTGGAGTTTTTTTCATTGATAGGATTAAAGTTTTTTTTATGAGAAAGCAAATCAGTAACTACAAAACTGAAGTTGTATGCGACAGAAATTAAAGAAACAACTACTTCCTAGGACTTATTAAAGGCGCTTCGTCAATATTTAAAATAAGAAGAATATTTACTTTTTCCAGATCTTTGTATCACATGTTATTTTGCCGGCACTCAAATAATAAATAATTGGAATTGACCAACCGAAGAACTTACCTTGTCTATCAAAGTTGTCCTCGCGTAGGATGCAAACCAAGGCTAAAAATTTGTTCACTTCGCGCAAGTAAAGTATGGTGCCGTTGTTAAGTTTTATGAGACTCGAGCTCTGATTGTCAAAAGCCGCCGCTTCCAGATCTTCTCTCAGTCTGTAAACGCCGAATGAATATAATTAACCCGAAACGCTAAGAACAGTGATCATACAGATGTGAGTTCACTCACCCGTAAATGCACGATACATCGATAACAACGTCTATCATATCGCAGCACAACTCGTAACTCTGCATATCAACGGGCGAACTGTCCGTAGCAATGTATATTTTCGACACTACATCGAAAAGGAAAGCCTTTTCAATCGCCGAATTCTGTGCAGTGAAAAGATTGAAATTGTGAGTACATATAATTAAACACTTTTCTATTCAGTATTTGATCGCGGGCGATGAATCATACCGAGATAAGAATATTCAAGAGATTCTCCAACGTTGGCAGCTGGGGTATTAATTTCTGTACAACTTTGCTAAACGCTTCAAAAATGCTGTGGTCGTAGATCGACGTCAGATGAAAGCTCAGGTGAATCTGATCGTATCCTGAAATTATACAATTCTTCCGTAAGCATTTAAGCGTGTGAGACGACATACCATTAAAATAGTGTTTGAAAATGTGAATAAAAATACATATATAGTTCTCAAACGATATACACAATAAATTTTAAGAGGATTGTTGTAAAAACGTAACTTAGTGTATTCCCTTAATCTTTTGTCTTTCATTTTTTTGCCATAGAACGTATTTTATCAATGAGACAAAGCGTTACAGTAGAGTGGAATAAAAGCATATCGTCGCAATCGTGTTTTTTTTACTTAAGTCACTTATTATATAAGGGAAAATTATAAAATGAATTTTTAATTTTGTCTTTTTGAGAATACGATTTCTGCCAAGGCTTAACAATAGATGGCATTTCCAGATCGCGATGAATGTGAGTTCAAGGCTTGTGAAAGTTGCCATTGCAATTTTTTGGTGATGTATTTATCTCTTAATTTGATTATTATATTCAGAAAGCCAATGTCTCAAGTATTCGCTACGAAACAATACTCCTTTTTTCAATGGAAAAATGCTTGCACTGTGACTTCCACGCGCAGAAAACGTTCAATGTGAAGTCGAAACTGCACATTTAATATAGTACCATCAGCATCACAAAGCCGGAGACAATAAATACTTGAAAAAATCAACGGGATTTTGATTTTCATTACCGTTGATTTCCATTTTTATAATGATTCAAACATATCTTTGTCCAATAACTTGTGATGACTTTGCCTAAATGTCATGTTTTCTTTTGTAAATACTAGGAAACTCGAACAATACGAAAAGTTGCTTCATTGCATTGTTACCAAACTTTCGATTGAGAAATAGAGTTGATATACACTTTTATTTTATTTCTAATTAATTTTTTTGAAGATGATCAGGTAAAAAAAAAGCGTCAAATGTATTTCACGTTGTTGTTCACTCAAGGACGTTAAATATCTTGTATGATCTCTAATCAAAGATGATTAAGTTCACAAAGAGTGTGAAATATATTTCCATTCAATCACCAAAATATTCGGTCTTTATACTCTACCAGAATCTCCCAAATCATCGTTCGCTCGCGTATGAATATCCCTCTGCGTTTCCATTTTATAATCGTCCGACAGGCCGTCCACTTTGTGAATGAAGACTTCGAACTTAATAGCCTGATTAACTTTGTAAGCTTTGGTGACTGTCAGATGAAGTTTGTTCAAGGCTTCCATATAATCATCCTGAGCATCAATGACAAAGACCAGAGCTCCACAGCCACCGAATATCATGTCGCTGTCGAATGTGGGATCAAAGAAATCAATTTGCCCCGGAAAATCCCATATTTGAAACTGAACGAAGCTTGAGTTGCTGATATCGTCCTTAATGATTTTATTCGTGCTTTCCAGAAAAAGGGTCTCATTGGGAGACATTTTGTGAAACACAACTTTCTGTATTGATGATTTGCCGCTTCTAAAAATCAGTGAAACAAAGAAATATTATTAGTAGATGAATCATAAGATTTGCTCTGTTCACAGTATTTTTAAATTCTCTGAAGTAAAGAAATATATTCTCTGCTACATTATTCATAAAATGTGCTTTGTTCAGAGAATGTTTTTATCCTCCAAAGCAAATGAATAAATGATCTAAAACACCAATCATGAGATTTGCTTTATTCAGGGTTTTTCTAAATGCCCCAAATCAAATAAATGAATTCTCCGATGGATAAATAATAAACTTTATTTTATTAGCTTAATTTTTAAATGCTCTAAGACAATCAGATAAATTCTTTGCTAAATCGCTACCTTCTCAATCCCATCAGGAGAATTCTAGGTTTCTGTTCTCCAGCGAGTAAGCTCGTTGAGCCATCGCCTTCTCCATCAAACGGAGTGTACCCAAAATCCTGAGGAAAAGATCCCACATCGTAACCAGCCTGATACTGATCATCGTCATCCTGAAATAGTTCATCGAGGATAAAAGAGCATTCAAATTAAGCGTAATCAAGTGCGAGAGAATTTTCTCGAAAACACGAGCGATTGTGTATCGTTGGCAGGACAGAGAAAAAAACAGCAAAAAAAAAGGGGGTGTTATCAATTGACTCACCATGTTTCAGAGTAACAGCAACAATATTGAGAAACTATTCCACGCTGGCGAAGTAGCGAGGGAGTTTCGATTGTCGATCGTGAGTATTAATTGTATGTCGTTAAACAATCACTATAAATTTGTTTATATCTTAAGCAAGATGTCAATTTCGACAGCAGCATTGCCTTGTTCGTGCACATCACGCACGCATGATCACAAACTGGTTACTACGTGATCGCATCATATGACGACGATAAGCGTTATCCACAGCTGACCCACCCCAGCACTGTAATTGTCAATACAATCGCAGAAGGCACACAAAGTTTCTTGTCCACTACCAGAAAATTATTTGTCAACGAGACCAATGTGTCTTTGTACCCAGTCGGTAACGAAGACTGTAATGAAACAATATTTCTCCGTCATTGTCAATTTCTCGATAAAAAACGAAAACGAAAAGTAAATATCTCACAATCGTGCATTCAACAATTATCTCGTATTCTATCCAACGTATTAATAATAGCGAAGATAATCGACATCGAAAGTTTATCCTATGTATCGTAACTCGATCGGTAACAAAAACTGTAATCCGTTTTTCTAAGGTTGCAAAAAGTAATCGCAGTGTGGAACATTTTGACAATTTTTCTTTTCCTTATTCTCATGGCGAGGTGAAAGACCCTCCCCTCCAGCCGTTCCGTGCCCAGTCGGTAACAAAAACTGTAAATAATTATTTTCAGGGGTGCCGAATGTTCTGAATAAAAGATAAGTCTTAGAACATGCAGGATTGGCAGAGGATTGTTTTAAAACTTTTCTTTGATCCGGAAACATTCGGCACTCGTAAAAATAATTGTTCACAGATTTTATTACGGATTAAGTATATTTCACCTTGTGTGATGTGAAAGCTCAATGAGTGCGAGAGAGGTGAACTTATTTTGGGATCCCGAATTTCTGTAGATAAACGACGACGAAGTCAGTCTGGAGAATTCTTGGACGGAGGGTAACGTTCTCATCTTTTCTTCAAAAGATTAACTATGGCAGAAAAAATCAGATTACAGTTTTCGATACCGACCGAGTAGTTTCACATCACCTTAAGGTGATGTGCTACATCAACCAAATCCCTGTGTGTGTGAGGGAAGAATTGCTATTGGCAGTCGCTGTGGAGCAGGAAAAAAAACAAAACCGTGTAACACGTTTAGGTAATGTGAAACTAATCGGTCAGTATCGAAAACTGAAATCCGAAGGCGAGAGCCTCACGGGTGCGAGAAAGACAGCAAATAACTTTTGGACTAATAATACCGAACAACTGTACCGTTTTTGGGGAAAAAATATCTGTCATCTGATGCAGAATTAAATTCCACTTCCGGTGACAGATTTCTTTTCTCCGAAATATCTATGGTGTCGCTTAATTATTGTTTACAGTTTTCGTTACCGACTGAGTAGATTTTTACTTAAGATGGTTTGCTACTGCTCTGTCGGTAACAAAAACTGTAGTGCGTTGATCTTGACCGCAGCTGCTGTTTCACGCAAAAAATCAGAAGTACTGACTGCGCCTCAATATTCAGCACTCAGTACTTCTCGACTTTTATTCGAAATATCATTCGTTACGACGAATAACATTTCGGGAGTTTTCAGCTATCACTTTTGTGACGATCTGAGCGAGACAGACGATATGCACATCACCTTTACTTTTATACCGAAAGTAAAAAAAAGTTACCAATAGATGTAAATGCAATTAGGTACGAAAAAATATGCAAGCAATACGGATTTCGATCTAATTCCGCCAAGCATATGGAATTCGAAGCGCGGCTTTACGTGCGGTCGGTGCGACTTCAGCGATTGGTTACCGCGCGAGCGTACAATGAAATCTGCCTTTAGGCCGCGGACTGTCGAGCAGTCCCAACGATAAGGAACGCTCATTCATCTAGCGTAGCCAGTTGAGTTACAGACGTTTGCATTTTGTTTGAAATTTGTTGTAACCTCTAAATCTACCGGTATTAAAAATGTCGAGTCCAACTTATAAAAAGGTGACCCACTGTATTTTCGACATGGATGGTCTTTTGCTCGGTAAGTCGATTGAACAAATTTACCCTGTCATTAAATTATGGACGTGTCTATTCGCACTTTTCGTCACTGAAATTCGCATGCAATTTCTTTCGATCGTAAATTTTTTTGGTACGATGAGATTACGAGAGCATCGATAACGGAATATGATAAGGATAGTTGTCGCAATTGTTGTTATGGATTTTTAATGAAATCCTCTAGAAACGCGCGTTTCATGAGTAGTATACGAATGGTACGGTCCTGTATGAATAGCACGAGGACACACGTCACCAAAGACAAAGAACATATATTCTTTGACGTCACTTCTGTCATTCTCAGACGTTTCTTGTTTGAAATTGTTCCAAGCGTCATTCATTCACGCCAATGACAAACACTTCGAATTGCCGAATTCGTTATGTAATTCAGTGCTACCTCAGTTTCAATGATCTATAACTGTGACAATGTTTATAGTACAATAGATGTAATTAGATGATGTAACATCCCTTGTTATGACTTAGTACCTTCAATTTTTAATAGAACTTTCTTAGCTATAGGCTGCTAGATAATTTATCGGAGTTTCTAAAAGAACTGCTAGATCTTTTCACAATTCAAAAAAGGACTTTAGGATGATAGAAGAAATAACAATAAAAAAATATCTTTGGCAGATATAGAATAACATTACATAGGGCCATGTAATTTTATTGCTGATAAAGACGGTATGAATAGTCTTTTGCGATATTAGTGCGATAAAACTTTTTATGACGAATGGCGCGTTTCTTGAAGAAACTGGGTGTTGTAATCACATGAATTAAGAAAACGTTGATTGCACGAGTATCGTACATTTTATTTCACAATGTGTCGAAATAGGCCTTTATGCGCGCTAAGCGTGCTTAAAACCGCATTTCCCGCAGCGAGTGAAATAATAGTATATTACGATACGAGGGCGATGAAACTTTTTTTGACGAGGCTAAGTTTGCAATCAAACGAATTGAAAAAAAGTCTCTCGCACGAGTTTCGTATACAATTTTATTTCACTAGTGCGAGAAGTGCGATTTCTCGCAAGCGAAGCGGAGCGGAGCGTGTGAGAAGTAAGCACTTCTCGCACGGAGTTGCATAAAATAATTGAAAATTCTCAAATGCAATCAATGGGTCTATACTATCATCAGACTGCAAAGATTATTAAAAACTCGGTTCTTTAATAAGATACAACTATGATATATTATGATGTTGTGGATACTGACCATCTGTGTCGACGTAGAAAAAATAATATGACATATATATATATATATATATATATATATATATTTGGCCGTTCAATATATCAAAAATACATTTTTTCTAACTTATGCACAAAAAACAATTCATGAAACTCCGTACGAGAAGTGCCTACTTCCCACACGCTTTTCTTCGATTCGCGTGAGAGAAATCGCACTTCTGGCACTCGTGAAATAATATTATATTACGATACGAGTACGACTAAACTTTTTCTGACGAGATCGAGTTCTAACTTCTGACTCGCCTTCGACTCGTGCTGCAATCAAACGAGTTGAGACTAACGAATGAACATTTGAGCAGACGAAAAACTCAGCGAATTAACGTTTTGTATGCACTTGCTCTTATGGACAGTATTCAATCACTGGTCAGTTTATCCTATTACGTAAAATAAAAAACTTCTATACTATTCATCCACTCTAAAACATAAAAGTTCCTATATATTATTTTTCATTTTTTAAAGTTAAATAACAAATCGCCAAAACGTAGATATAAAAAATTCTTCATGGCCATCGGAAACAATCCGTATTCCGAAAGATTCAGAAATTTAATTCTGTACATGAAAGTATAATTAATTTCCCCATGTTCCTCTTTTCGCACAGAAGCCCAATTTGCATTAACAACTCAGATAATCCAGTAAAGTTCCTCAGAATTTCGGGCCATTATAGTCGTTACAGATAGTATCTCAAGTTTGATAAAGGGAATGAGAATAACGAGGATTTTTGACAGATACGGAGCAACTTTACACAGTGGCATTTAATCGTATAACCAATAAGTATGGAAAGGAGTTCACTTGGGCGCACAAAGCGCAAACAATGGGTCTGCAGTGGCACGAAAGCGCGAATGCAATAATAAAGGCGTTAGAACTACCAATGACACCGCAGGAATTGACGGATCAGCTAATTCCGATCTACCAAGAACTCTTTCCTCAAGCGACACTTTTACCAGGTACTTAAAATTTTCTTCAAGATTAATCTAAAAAATATTTTCTCTATTTTCTGCAGATTCTGAAAGCGTGTACAAAAAAATATATTCTAAGATAGTGTCAAAGTTTGGGAATACGTACGAAGGAGATTTGGTCTACCAGGTGCTCGGGCGTCCGGAGCTCGTAGGCGCCGAACTTATAATAAATCACTATAAGATACCGTTGTCTATCCCCGAGTTTCAAGAGCAATACCATCAAATGCAGCACGAAATGTTCACTGATGTTAAATACATGCCAGGTTGAGAACAACAACTTTCCTGTTATGCATTGTGGCTTTGACAAAGTTTTCTTTAATTTTCATTTTCTTTGTATATATTAGAGAATAATTAGTCCAAACATTCGCCTTCCATTGCTTCAAACACTCGCTGAATTAATTTTCATGTTTCTTTTAGAATATTTGTTACAAATGGCTGTATAGACTTTTATCGGAAATTGCGACAGACGTCGTGTCTCGATAAGTATATATAAGTTCGGAACTTTTAATTGAATAGATCTTGATAAATCGTGTGAACATTTTCGTAAATATCCTTTGCCGATAACAGTGATTTTTTTATATGGCAAAATGAATTCTAAAAAAATCTGATTATTGTTAGCTCAGAGGAACAACCACAAAATTGCTGCCAGGAATATTCGAAAACTGTAAAAGATCTATTACTTTGTATTATTTTAATGGTTTTTTTAACGGATCGTTAATATCGCGTATACTAAAATGAATTCAGTATCCTGAAGTTGCAGCAGCAATCTCACGCTCGAAGACAGAGCTTCAATTGAGTATACGCGATATTAAGGCTGTTTATTTTTTTTCTTCGATTTTTTTTTCGAAGCCTTCATCTGATTTTGCGACATTACTGAATGTTCTATCAAAAAAGGACACACAATAATGGCACGTTGGATTACTATTTTCAAACATACCATTATTTCGACACATAATTTGTTGAATTAAAACAAAATCTATCCAAAAGACTAACAATTATATATTTTAGTACCATAGACCTTTCATTTTAAGATAAAATTAACTACATTTTTCAATCATAATTACTCTTACTCAAAGGATAGTCAGTGTATAATGTCATTGCACCTTAATGTTCATTTTTATGTCATAACGAAGATTATGCATAAATTCTTCTGATATTTGGAACAAATGTTTTCATGCTAATTGGCAACTCAGTTTCTGCGATACCTCAAGGCCTAAAGTTTTCACCATGCCTCTATTTTTGTTGATTTCCATCTGAGAATAGAAGCACAATTCTTTTATGAATACGGCACAGCTCTTTTTGTTTAAATAAAAAAAAGCATAAACATAACAAACCATTACATTCATTTTGCGAAAGTGACACTCCATAAAAGATGTAAATAAATGTTTATCATATAAAAAGCATGATAATTTATGGTTGGGTTGGTTTACACTGATACCCTTGAATCTCAGAGTGATTTTAACAATGGAATGTGAATAGCGGCTAATGGTCTCACGATTGATCGCGAATTCATCTACGACTCATAGTCTCGACATATTCCTAAATGATGTCTAATGAAAATTCTCTATCGATTTAATTAGCGTACCAATGAATAATCTACGCGCAATGTCCCCGTCATTGCGTTACCGCTGTTATATTCCAATAAGTTATATTCAATATACTATTTTGAAAATAAATTGTCGGTATGAATACTCCAATTGATCACGGTAATGGGTGTTGATTCTCAAACAGGTTTTTGTTGGAAACATCGTGAAATCGTACATTGTTCATATGCATTGCATATTGTGCACTTACAAACACTCATTGCATCATCGATAGAGCGGCACTAATATCTTTAATGTTTCTACAATCATCGATCTGTGTAAAAGAATCTTGTTGCGAATCTTCAACGATCATCTTTTATTTTATGTGGGCAACAGGTGCAGAGAGAATTTTGCGACATCTTAAAGAGAACAATGTACCAATTGCACTAGCGACGAGCTCGACAGAAAAAAGTTACGAGCTTAAAACTCGAAAGTCTAAGGACGTGTTTGAACTATTCCACCACAGAGTTCTCGGAGGTTCCGATCCTGAAGTCAAGAACGGAAAACCAAGCCCGGATATATTTTTGGTCGCGGCTCAAAGATTCTCAGACAGTCCCGATCCATCAACGGTTCGTTTATATTAATCCAATTACGGTGGAGCAATTGAGGAATTTTTCTGAAAGGTGTGTACGATTTATTGCAGTGTCTGGTCTTCGAGGATGCTCCAAACGGCGTTCAAGCTGCGGTAAACGCGGGAATGCAAGTTGTCATGGTACCCGATGAAAATCTACCGAAAAGCTTCACCGGAAAAGCGACGATGGTGATCAATAGTCTTCTTGACTTCAAGCCCGAACTTTTTGGCCTTCCACCATTCAAAAATTAGAGAAAATACATATAGACGGAAATTGAAAAGATTGATTTAAGTTGTATATCGTATACGTTACGAGAGCATTGTATAGAGTTTGGTGCCTCGTAAGCCGACATAACTGCACAAACACGCAGACCTATTATTTTGTTTTCAGTTTGAATAAGTAATTGTTCTATATTTTGATAAATAGTTGTATTCAAGAGTCGTCCTGCATTCTACTGTACACCAAAAATGAGATGGCGAGTGTAATCTGCCGATGAACTGTTGAATAAAGAAACCCAACAATACGCAACAATCGGTGTAGCTATTTTTTGTATGTTCCAAATGTATTGTCTAACCTTTTAACGACGTTTCTCTATGAAATTTTCTCACTGTTTTACTCTGCTCATGAAGCAACCCATATGAAGAAGTGTGTTAATAGGTGTTAACTTCCTTATAAATGCAGCTTTGTAAACGGTGTAAAAGTACGTGTGACTCATTAGACAAATTGTACTTTGCAGGAGTTTGCGTAGCGGGAAAAATGTTTAACTTCGAATAACTCGCGTCGAATTTCAAGCCCTAATGAAGTCGATTAGGAGATCTGAACGAATGTCTAACTAAACTTATAGAAAAATAAAAATAACATTGAGGATAGCAATTTTTTCTTTGTCCTAAAGTAAAAGCTAAACTTAGCAGCAAGATGGGCAAATTGATGACACAATGGCCTAAATCAAATATATCTTTGATAATTAATTATCGTGAATTCAAGTGAAATATTGCAGCAAAATGGTGCATAATTGACGAGTAGTTTGTTTATGGTTATTTTTTTTTTAATTCCAATAAAATCGGAACTCGTCGATGGATTGTCGCTATACAAAATAACGACTTATCTTTCATGAAGAACTCACCGTATACCAAAAATGTATAGAATATATTGCTCATGACTTATAAATTATATGGTACATGGTGAGTTCTTTATAAAAAAAATGCGGCAGAATTGAACAAACTTTTAATTATCTGCTTACTGCGTATGGTAGATAATTCGTTGTGTAAAAACGTCTTCAGCTATTTTTTTTATTTTGTAACACTAATTCAATTATCATACATAACAATGAGCAGGGCTAGCTTCGATCTCCTCAAGGTTTACTGGAAGCCAGTTGTTGAATCTTTCCTACGATGTCCTCAGATTTCAAGTTTGCCAGGGGCACGCATGTCTCTTTTCCGAATTCTGAAATTTCAATTTTAACAAATACAATCAATTGAAGTATATCAGAAATATTTATAAATTAGAGTTAGGTCTTCAGACTGAACTTATGCTTGTTGTTTCCTTTAATCCTCCATGCGTATACTCTCTCCATTTCATTACTTTTTTTCAAAGTCCCAGTTTATGCACAAGGTGATTAATTTGGGGTAAACTTTTCAAAAAGACGTAACTATGTTATCAAATATTTTTCCAAAAATAGTACTGTGAATATATCTGTGGCAAGTTTAGGTTGGCAACCATTTGACCTCACAATTTTTTATGATATTGATGCTATACAAATATTTTCATAAAGAAGCAGACATTCATTTCAGTTTTAAAAAAAACTTTCTAACAACAATATCCATAATCAAATTTCAGCTTTTTTTATCTTATTGTTTCTGATAAACATGATCTGCAATCTTTGTGATAGTAAAAATAATGTATAGGATGTATGTATGTATAATGTAATAATGGATAGTGTTCCTCTGTATCTTACATACATGTATGTAAAAAAAACATGTATAAGGAAAAAGAATCAAAGTTTAAAAACAGCCAGCATTTTTCAAAAATCTTTTTAGAAATAAAATACTCGATCACCTATTTCAGGTTTTGAAATGCAAATGAAATCACACATTAAAGATGTCTATTTTCTTAAAAGTGATTTTCAAAAGCTGAAAAAAATAAGATTTTTTTCTGAATCCATTTAAAAGAATTTCTACAAGTCAATTTATCCATTTAAAAAATCCAAGATAAGCTCACCAATTTTAACCAGATTTATTAATGCAATGTTTCTCAATTCACTTGCAATGTGATTGACATTCATTCATCAATTGATATAATTTCGTAGCATATTATTAATTGATGATTTTATTCAAAAACTAATTGAAAACAGCTCAACTTGGAAGGACCAAAAATAATCAATTTCATTGGTTATACAAAGGTACTTGTGATGTAATAATACGTACCATATCGCGCATAGAGCTTTGGTTCGATCGACGAACATTCCCGTATCAACACTGGGAATTTTGGATTATTTAATTTCAGTGGGACATACTGTTTTTCTATGAAATCCCTGGAAAAAAATATAAATATTCAATATATTTTGATATCCCCGTTCTAACCTACAAAGTTTGCTGCACAATAAATGTTCAACTTTTCTTTGTGATCACACTCGTGAATTTAAACCGGTGACAGTGAATTTACGTTTAACAATTTGTCGAATAGTTTACCTGACGCCTTGACTAGATTTTGACGTCTGACACAACAAAATTCGCAATTCCTTTATATGTGAGCCAAATTTTATCGCAGCCATCTTGACAGACTTCTGCTAGTCGTGTGACTGCACCGACGGTCGGTAGTGAAGATCCGACTTATCGATTAAAACAGATTTCACGAATTATCATGAAATTAACGAAATTTCGGTTGCATATTAAATTTTACGTTAAGCGATTAAAATTTATCATTTAAATGTGCAAAATAATTAGTGTACAACTTGACAGTATCGATTAATATGTTGTCAATTACGCGTAGTTCTTTTTCTATCGATGCACCGACTACATGCAGTACTTCCGGTTCCCCGGCATTGAAGCCGGAAGGAAAACAGTCATTCAATTATTTTCGACCATCACAACCAAAACC
The DNA here is from genome assembly GCA_949699805.1 of Tromatobia lineatoria. Classification (NCBI taxonomy): domain Eukaryota; kingdom Metazoa; phylum Arthropoda; class Insecta; order Hymenoptera; family Ichneumonidae; genus Tromatobia; species Tromatobia lineatoria. Next base: position 3,927,588 of record OX453046.1, read on the forward strand.
TCGATCAAAATTTACGTTAGAATATAATAGTACAAAAAAAATGGACTTTCGGACTGAAATAAAAATAGTAAAAATTTGAAGCAACTTATGCTCGTTAAAAAGTTATGACACTACCACCGCTCTTTGGTCCTGATTTCCCGTCCTTTATTCAAGATCCTGGGGAAAAGCAAGTCGAAGTTTATTGGTATCATCCAGATTTTACCCAAAGTCGTTATCCTCCAGGACAAGAAAGTAAATCCTTTTATATTACATAGCATGATTAAAGAATAATGATGTGATTTTACGTTACGAAAAGTTAGCGAGGCATGCACCCTTATATGTCTTCTCGTCGCCCAACAAATATGTCGAATGCGACTCGTAATATGGGACGTCAAACGATGTCCCAAATTGGATATTTTACTAGCTGAGGCTATTATCGAGGGCAATAAAACTCATGCATGGATCGTGAAGAATGGACTGACTCCTCATCCTTATCTGAACACGAATGAAGCTTTGGAATTTAGTCGCAGTACTCTGAAAGAATGGGTACGTTCGTAAATACGATTCATTAATTCGCACGAAAATTAGGATCGTATCATGTATACATTGCAGAATTTTTAATTCCAATATTACATTCCAAAAAACATTTATTACCCTAGTTATCATTTTTCAATGATTACTTGCAGATTTTATTTTATTATTTACGCATTTCTTAAATAATTTCTAAAAAAAAGTTATTTCCTAAAAACGCGTGGAGATTTCGTTATAAAATTGGATACGCATACGTAATTTATTGACATTGAAATAGAAAATCGTACAATTTCGGAAAAAATCAGTGCATTCCGTTTATAAGTGAAGAAAATGATGGTTTTTAAATTTTTTTTTAATTTTTTAAAAAATGATTCATGAATTGAATATGAGTTTTATTATATAATTTATTCATTAATAACTAAAACATTATAGATAATGAAAAAATATGTTCTTTTATCTCCAATACCATTCGTTGTTTTCCGATTTTTTTTTATTCGGAGAATTACAACCGAATCAAAGTTTCAGTCGCCAATCGGAATAAATCTCTGCTACTCCGAAGTAATTATTTTTCTGTTTGTTCATCCTAAAATTTACTAATTCCTTTGGGTAATCTAAGTTGCCTATTTCTGTTGGAGAAAAATACATTCAACACTTTTATTTTTGTCTGACAATGCAGAAGTTCCGAGTGTATGCAGAAAACATAGAATACGCACTTTGCCGTAACATCGAGAGCTTCTTATACGAATGGTACAATAAGCCCAAGGCCCAGACGCTTTTCATGCTGCTTATTACCTGTGGACGTACCGTACTCTTTATATTTCAGCAGCAAAGCCACAAGGTACTTGTGTTGCAAGTCTCCTATCATTTTAAAGCTCTATGCATATTTTTAATGGTGCAAAAAATTATGATCTTTGAAAATAGTAGCCGACTTTATTGCAGGTAAAGTATCTCAACATTTTGTTGCAAATAAGAAAATAGTACTTTTTGCAAAAAAAAAAACTTATCTTATTATTTATTGTATATTACTGTTGTTTTGTTGTCTTATTCATAAAATTTTGAAGGAAATGAAAATAAAAATAGTGGATCAAATACGGGGAGCTGAAAAGTAATCGAAAATTGGTGTTGCAAATATAGCTGCTATTCATTATGATCACTTATTTGCCTGCAGGTCACTCTCTTTGATTCTCATAGTCATAGTATTCCCAGGAACTTTAACCGCGGATTGGTAGTCGCTCAGGTATAAACCGTAATCATTAGGGTGTCTCAAAAAAAAAAAAATTCTCGGCTGTTGATAACTGTTATGTAACAACAGTGTTCTGTAACAGTTACATTGCTGAGTGGGAAATTGTAATAGAGCAGCAACGAAACCGATTTTTGTGTTTACTGGGTACGTTTTTTTGGAAGGGGAGCTCTGTTGCTAATTTTTTAGAGGTCGTTCATGCCAGATTCATTTTAAGTTGGAAAAAAGTTAGGTTGACGGTTAAATTATTGAACAATATTTTTTTCCATCAATTTGTTAATAACATCTTGGAATTATTATTATACCAAATTAATTTTTTCAGCACCTTCCATATGCTTGATTTTTCTAAAAATTTTAACGCATGGAAGTGTTCGAAATTCGCTCTGAATCTCACGTTTAGTCGCGACGCCAAGTATTAAAAAGAAAAAAATGTTTCATAAGGTTTTTTAAATAAATTTTTCAAAAATGAATACTATTCTGTAAATTAGAATAGTAAAACGTAAAGAATATACGAATATTCTTGACGTTTTAATAGAAATTAAAATACTAATCTCGCCGAGCGACATTTAAAAAATTCCAGAGAAATATATTTCTGCATGCATGTCAACTTTTCAATCAACAGCGGAGAGATTTAAAAAAAAAAATTTTTTTTTTTGGGCCACCCTAATCATCATGTTTGCTCCCGCCCATTATAAAGCAATCAGCAAGCCGATGTTATCCCTGTAGTATAAATATAATGTGAATTTACAATTGCAGACAAAAATGGAAAAATTACAACATTTGTGCGACTGGTACATCAATGCCGTTTTGTACAATTGCTTCAATACCCAGGCAGATCAATACGAGTTAGCATTTCTGTATGAAAAATGTTCGCCAACTTGTTGTTCGAACAAAAACATCACTTGCGACTGTGGGTGTCTCGATCGATGATCGCTGCGTAATGTATAACTTTTTAACGATCATTCGACGAATAAATGACTTGAAACAAATTTATTTCAGGAGTTAATGTAGATTTTTCTTTTTTATTTGAACCAGCAAAAATTAAACTATATTATATATAGATTTAAATTATGAGACATTTATTTACATTATATACAAACACTTCTAAATATATTTAAACTTCTATAGCCTTGCACAATGCCAAAACGCGTTGCACCTGAGAATTCGTTTAACTTCGGAGCTTGACTTTGTTCTTTCTCACATAATTGTTGATAACTCCCCGTTTGTTCTTCGGCTATCGCAATAGCTTTAGCATTGCGCAATTTTATGAGGATTTTTCTTCATTTTCATCAATCTTATTTGCAGAATTCCAGGTTCATATTTTTCATTGATTTTTCACTGTTTCATAACAAAATATACGTCCATCGAAAATATCTTGTTAGTGGACACTGATAATTGAATTTACTCTATTTTTTTTTGTTCGTTCAAAGTGCACAGGGGATAACGTTATTATTTAATAAGTACGCTTTTCCACAAGCGGATTTTCTCGTGTCTCGTTTCATTGTGCTACTTATAAAATTGAACGCCGCTTCAGCAATTGAAATGTTCGTCGACGTTTCAGTTAAATTTATCTAAGCAATCTACATTACACTTAAATGTCTATGTGAAACAATTAACGTCAGCTTCTTCTCCAAACTTCGGAACATCATTGAATTATTATAAGTAATATTTCGCGCATGTTATGTGCCTTTCGTATTATTCGCAAAGTCTGCATTATATCTGTGAAAGCAACGTGACGTAAGAGTTATGCTGTCGAGTGTTTGAAACAAACGAAAAACTTGTAAATTCCTATTAAATAATGAAACTCAAAAAAGTATGCTTGTAAAAAAAACTTAATTTATTTTGCCTATTTTTTTAATCATGAATCACAGAATTACACAACACGTAAATATCAGTTATTCTGCGACGTGAGTTAAGCACAAAATATTGTTCTCGTGACTCACTTGTATCACCGATGAAAAGAATGGATGTAAAAATTAAGTGAAAAACAAATAAAATAAAGAAAATGATACAACAGTGCCGAAACGCGTTTGTTTTCGTTTCTGTCATATTAAGTTACGTTTCGTTCGTGTTTTTTGGTTGTACATATTTTACAAGTGTAAATAGTGTATGAGCGTGTTTACGGAGAGGGTCGCATACTCTAATAACGATATTTTTCTTTCAACAACATAATCACTAGCAATATCTATCTACAGAAGTATTTCACTTATCTTTTTGTATAAATAAACTTTTTAGCTTTTAAAGCCGGGAAAACTTCTAAAAGAACACGAAACGTGGCTTTCGAATTTTAGTTTTTGTCTCTTGATTTTCGTAGACGTTAGCAAATACCTTGGGTAAGTTGAGCAACGCTGTTTTAGTTTGTGTATGATGAAATTTTGTAACGTTCCCCTCGTGCACAGTCATCATCGAATCGAAGAAGCATAATCAACGGAATTTCGATTGTAAAAATCGTATATGTTTATTTGTAGATTTTTGTTGTTATATTCATCTCTGATTCGCTAAATAAGAATAGATTTGATCTTAATCTTAAATAGAACCTTTTTACTCGTCTATCAGTGACAATGTAGTACTCTCTTCATTAAGCTGTAAATGACCATGCGCGAAGGTTTGAGGTTTGCCGCTCATGAACGCTATACGCACAATCGAATAATATCACTTGGAGAATACACACGATCTTTTTAGCAACGCAATAAATAATGTTATTGTAACGGAGATGATAGATCGGCGCGAGAACGATGTTATAGAGACTGACGAACCCGTGGCTGTGCCCACTCGACGAAATCATCGATTAAAACGGGCCAAGCCCCTTCCTCATCGTAATTAGTCATGTCTGGATTGATCATCAGGGCGAAGTCTAATAACAAGTTCCACGTGTCTTTCGGAATCGATCTCTTGTGATGCTCCTAAAACATCGGGTTTCCCGGATTTAGTTAGTTTATCACTTTGATCTCATCATAAAATTCATATACTATTTTTTGGCACGTGATAATAAAAATATATATTTAATTTTTTAATGCTTATTTATGCTCCATTACGCTGCTAATTTCTAACTATTGTTTATTTTTTGAGAGCTTATGAAAGTGAAAAGATTTTTCGGTATCAAATTAAAGAGTTCCGATTACTAGAAATATTTATTCTGGGTCATTGAGCCTTTCTTACAAAAAAAAAAAGACAGAAATTCATCTATACTTGAGTCTTTTCATTGCCCATACTGAAGTTTGACTTTTTCCAAATGTTTGATCATTGTGTGGATGATATTATCGCTTGAAGCAAAGAATATGGATGTACATATAAAATCCTATGCTTCTCTTGAAGCTGTGCAGAAATACTGAGGAGTATTCCGTATTTTTGTCGCTTTTCGTGTGTATTCCAGTTTCTGCGTAGCTTCGAGCGAAGCATAAGATGTGCATCGCTATGTACATTCATATTGTTTGCTTGGAGGCAAGCAATTGCGTATATCATTCTAGGATTGAATATCTTTCAATAAAAGAATGTTTTTTGATACTCTTTTTCATTCTGATTAAATACTCAATGGTAATCAAAGTGAGTACACAGTCTGTAATAATGCTAATATAAAATGATCTGAACAATAAATTAAGTTAGAACATGGTTTCCAGAGTAATAAAGTACTTATTTTCGTTTTAACTCTGTATTACCTGTAAGAATTGACACCACAGCTGCAGAAATTTAAATTTGTCATCTAGAACAATGTTCCAGTAAGCTATGGCCATATCGAGATCCAAACCCTTTTGTCCAGGATTCTTTGCATAGTTGAATGTGAAGTGATAAAAGTCTTTGAACTTTTGCGAATCTCTCAATTCACCTTCCAAATAATTTAATCTTGCCTTGAGTTTATCTACACTGTCAACTCTAAAAATATAAAAAACATATGAAAAAGTGTAAAAATATTAAAATCATCTTTGGAGTGTCAATATACTACTATTCAAAGGTAATTCAAAGCTAACTTACCCCAAGTCAACCATGCCAGTCATGAATTCATCCTTTGTAAACTCGCACTGTGTCTCCGCTCTAAACTTCCATGCTATTATTAAAACTAATTTGCTCTCTGGGCTGAGTCCCAAGTCATCCAAAAATTTCATAATACCATCCGCTGTTATTTTATCAGGTTCATGTGGATCTGAAAAGGATGATAAAAAAGATATGCATTTTTTTAATACTGTCGATTGAAATGCGACTTTGTTTGGCAGTGATAAATAGTTCTGTAGAACCAAGGGAAAGTATTATAAGTTAATTAGAAATGAGCAAAAATATATTTCACGTCCCTGTGGCATGGAAAGTGAGATTTCTCATGCGCTTCGTGCACAAAAAACTCACTTTCCACACCTTGTGAAGTAAAATTGTATACAATACTCAGTGGAAAAACGTTTCCTCAACTCGTGTGATTGTAGCACTCGCCTTTGACTCATGCTGCAAATTCACGAGAAATGAATCTTCGTCTTCTCGTAGCATGATTATACTATTCTAATCTCCCTCTTTAAAGAATAAAAAATTTTCTCATCGCAATAGGACTTTTCACATAATCTGCTTTGAGTATAAAATTATCCAAATGCATTTTGTATGAAAACAGGATAACAAATGGCCTAAAAGTAATTAGGCTCTACAGTAACTCCTGTTTTCCTTTTAAATTAAGTTGTAGATTACTCAAGTTTTGAAGTTCTTGAATTATATTTTGAAGACACATTAAATTTTTCAAATGAATGAACGCGATTTCAGAATCAAAGTAAAAAAGTAGTTAGAAGTCAAATTAGATTTCATATAAATTTGCCCATTGCTATTTTAGATGGAATGTGTATAAAAAAAAATGTTACCTTGATAACGGCTGTACAGCACATCTAGTTTTTTCTTGTCAGTAGAGTTCTTAGGTTCTCTATAATATGCGTCAGGATTTTGAAAGTAGTTGTCACTGGCGAGGTCCAGTTTCCAATCGTTCTGTGTCAAGCAATATATCGCTGTTTGTTCTCCGGTTTGTGTGAATGTTATGAATTTCTTAACTTTGTCTCTTTGCGAGAATTTCAGTTTATGCTACGAAAAAACACATGTTAAATGGAAGACATGTTACATTGAGCCGAGACATTATCCCTTGTTGTCACATGAGCCTATGATTGTATTTAGGAACAATCCGAGAGTAATAGCACTTGAGCCAATAAGAGAGATGATGACAGGAGCCTGAGGAAGAATATAACAGGAAAAATTGTTGTGTTTTTAAGGAGCATTGGTAATTCGAGACACGATGTGAAACTGCAGGAACTCGCGAATAAAGAGGATATTAAGGTGTAGATGCTCCAAGAGGTTAATTTTGATTAACATAAGAAAAAAAAACAAAAGATATGGTATTCAATTAGAGGCATAGGATGAAAAACAGCTGATTTCTCAAGCTCGTTCGTATAACCGCCAAGACACATTAATACGATACGTCTCACATAACTCTTACCATTTTTATTAATTTTAGGCCCCCGAAAGCCAAAATATTATTCCCCTCACACTACACTTGACATGAATATGCGCATGTTCTGTGAAGTAACACTACTAACTAATACTTGTTAAAAAAGCAACGAATACATGCCAGCAAAATACGCGTTCAGGGTTGCCACATGTACAAAAGAAAAGTCTTCTAATCTATTGAGAAAACCGACTATTGTTGGCGCTGCTGGATTCGCAATCGAGAGGTTCGAGTTTTGTCGTCGAATAGCCGTGTATTCATTTTTTAATCATTTCTTTGATAAATAAAATTATTCTTCACGTGGTGAGATTGTCGATGGGGATTTTTACAGAAATGGCAAGATGCAATATGCAATATTGAAATACATTCAATTGTACTGAAAATTTACATTAAAATTTTAAAGGAAAATTCTTAATATTCGCATCGCAGATGGAGGAATGGTCATGAAAATGCGCATGTGCATCAACCCTATTGAATAATTAGATCCCGTTGTAGTTGATGATATCTTCATTACCCAAATTAATAATAAATGAACGATGTTCGTTCGCTTGTTATCCGTAATCCGTGATCGGATTTTTTAGTTCTTTTTTACGCAAGCTTGAAATATAAATGCGCGTGTTTTCGAAATTTTTAGTGCACCTAATGATTATATCATATTTTTTATATGGAAAAATCACTTTGCAAAGTTGTTCTTAAAATTCAAAATTTGAACTTCAGTTAAATAAATTCATTTGAGGACGCAAAGCTTGCATATTTCTACTTCATAATCTTAAACTTTTTGCAAATGTTTTTGTATGTAGCAGCCCAAATTGATGAAAATACTTATCCATAGAAATAGATTATAGCAAAAAGGTTACAGATAATGAGGAAACATTATCAAAACAAAGCCTTGTATATACAAGGCTTTATTTTGCGACTTTTTGCTTCCTCACAAGAGAAGCGTTGTTGTCGTAAAAAAAAAATTCCGAGTTTTTAATCTCGAAATCCTTAAAATCGTCTAAAACGTCGAGAACAGTGATTTAGAAAAATTGTTCCAATGGATGGGTGTGTGTGTATCGCGTGTGTGTTCCAGACACCGAAAATTCAATAGTTCTTTATAAATAAAAACACGTTAAATGATGTTTGATATTGAATTTTAGCAAAATCGGTAAAGTGGTTTTGATTTTATAGAATTTTTAATTTTCCGAAAACAAATGTTTTTTCTGTAAATTACGTCGAATCTCAACAAATCAACCGAAATGTTCTACAGTCAAAAAATACCATACAGCCCTGCTATGTCCGAAATTTGGTGATGATCGGTAGAGTCGTTCGGATTTTATGGCATTTTAAATTTTTAAATAAATGTACGTTTTCACTCATAACTTCCGCAAAAATCAAGAGAGTAAGATAAAAATTTGTACTTAATCAAAATGCGATGTGAGAGTATTTCAACGATGTTTCATAGCTGCACACAATATGGTTAATAAAAGAGAAAAAAAAAGATGCAAAGTAAAACTTTGCACATTGCTTCCTCACATAAAATTTGAAGACAGTTGTAAAGAGGATATTTTAAAATTTCAATTTTTAACAAATCTACCTCTATGAGGAAGCCATAATAAATAATAATAAATGTATTCCTCGTAGAGATATTTGTTATAACACGGAAAAATTTCCTTCATCCGTTGTTGGAATAACAACCCATTCATTTTCCCCGCTGTTGACTAAAACCGCGAAGCTGTAAGCGAATGATTTGACGAGGCAACGGGGGAGATTTTCCGAAAGATGTCTCACGTGCAGAGTAGCAAATGGCTGATACGTTAAAAAAAAAAAATTGCACAGCTACCGAGATAATCGTGTGTCGCGTGTTCAGTCGTCACAGTTAACTTTTCCGAAATATTTGCGCATGACAAATTGTCGTTATGTTGTCCTTAGGTAGCGACAGATCTTTTCATGAGGAGGTGAGTGTGTCTCTTCGTTGACTTTAGTTTCCTCTCGCAATTTCAACGAATCTTATAGGTTACGGTCATGGCCCCTTTATTTATGTTTTCATTCGTATCTATATAACGTCGTGCTCGATATCGTACACATTCGAGCGTGCTTCAGACTTGAAATTAGTGCCGAGTAGTTTTGCTCCATAGGATGTTGCTAATTGCTCCAAAAACATACAAACTACATCGTAAACCTGTTTTTGCGAATATATTTATTCCATTAATTCAACAAAACATTCTCTTATCCTGTTGTTCTATTAACTGCTGATTGTTTAGGAAAATGCGAGTGAGAATGGATCTGATGATTATCCGAGAATACCATTATCATCGTTGGATGGTCCAAAGGAATGGACTTATACAATGAGGAGGAGCATGCAAGTGAGATACAATTGTTTAAATGCAAGAAACAAAATCGCTCGGTTGTTTAATTTGATGATGTATTTCATTGGCCAGGAAGTCATCCCGGGTCTGTATCTTGGACCATACAGCTCAGCCAGTAGATCAAAATTGCAGTCACTTCAAGAGCGTGGCATAACTCACATAGTATGTGTCAGGCAGGACATAGAAGCACACTTTATAAGGCCCAATTTTCCTGATAAATTCAAGTGAGTTAATACAATGACAATTATTCTATTGTATAGATGAGCTATTACATTTAGCAAATTATTTTGCTTCAATGTAGTTCATTTATAAAAGTATTCAATAATTAATAGCATTTTTCAAAGAGATTTTTCTTGATTCTTTGAAAAAAATTAACTGCAAATGTGTGTTTTGATGTACTCATTCTGTTCCTTAAAAGATTCTTTATTAGTCAGACACATGATTAATAATGTTGATATTGAAGGATCTCTTGTTCAAAGGATTTCACTATTCAGTATTTGATAGTTAAAATTGAACGTTTTTTTGAGTAATGTAGTAGTGAACCACTGTGCATGAAAAGTGGTAAAGAATTATAGATTTTTTTCTTTTAAACTGAATTTAGTTACCATGTTAGTGAGTAACATTCATCAGTAGTTCATTCATATATTATCATCAATATTATTATTATTCAATCAATAAATCTTTGAAAAAATAGCTACAAGAATTTGGCATTCATTTACCAAGTACAAACGTTTGATCTATCTTAAAGATATTGAATCATCAATTTTTTAGATTACCGAATTACCGATTGGAGTATCATATTCACTGTGACCATTGAATACGATTTCATATTACTATTCAATTAGATTTTTTCGTCAAATACTTATCGCACATTTTGCTTGTAAACGTTTGCAATCCAATCACGATTTATAAACAAGAAGCGATTGCAATTAACGACAGTATTTTTTATGATTATTTAAAGGTACCTAGTGCTAGATATAGCGGATACGGCGACTGAGAATATAATTCAACACTTTCAACGAGTCAAGGCTTTTATAGATGAAGGTCTAAATTCAGGTGGTCAGGTTCTAGTCCACGGAAACGCGGGGATTTCGAGATCGGCTGCGTTGGTTCTCGCCTACGTTATGGAGACGTACGGTCTCTCACAAGTGTGAGTCCAGGATTTTGAATAGCTTCGGAAATGCAAAAAAATAAGTTATTACGATTAACTGAGCATTTAAAAAATTTTAGGCGTGCTTATGCGTTGGTGCAACAGAGACGATTTTGCATCAATCCAAACGATGGTTTCATGGCACAGCTCAGAGAGTACGAGCCCATTTACCAAGCTCAAAAAACTTTAAGAAACGGTCAACAAAGCTCGGCGAGGCAACGAAGCAAACGAACGATTCATCAGCTCGACAGCGAGCGAACAGACGATAGATGTGATGCAATGGACAGTTGATAGCGGTTTCAAAGACTACCAAAGTTACCAAAAGACTTAATTAAAGAAACACTTAGACTTATAGGAAACCCGAAATCGCTGTGCGAACGAAAGATACAAAAGAGAAGTTAAAAAAACACGACAAAGTTGAAGACCAAGTCTCTCACGCATCGAGGAAGCGATCGATCTGCGAGCGACAGCTCTTTTTTTTCTCATCGCTTTTTCTTATTTACTATTTCTCAGACTATATCTCTCCTCGATATTTCGCAGCAGTGTAATAACGTATTATCGATGTTTTCCACGGGAGTACAATATCTTTGGAGCTGCAGGATACGGGTTTGATTGAATAATAATACGCTGAAAGCGATTTAAGGAGGTAGAACGCTTCACGGTGGTCAAATTTGTGTTTTTTTTTTATGTACCGTTTCTACATTTCTTCATGATGTAAATTACTGTTTTAAGGGGTCACTCGTACAAATGTGTTGATTTTTATCATATGAATATATTCACAGCAATGTTTTGTAACGATTAAGGATGTGTGATACGTACAGTCCCACCAAAAGTGAGTTTCACAGACAATTTCGATCACTTCCCGATGGGATAAAAATCGGAAAATAATAATGCATATAAAACGTGCTGAAAAGATTGATTTCGCATAATAATAATCCCAAAATTTTATCAACAAATTGGTGAAAAAAAAACAATTCAACAAACAATCAGTCAACCTAATTTTTTTTTCCAATGAAAATGATATGTTAATTTATTTGAATGCATCCGAATTTTTTCAGATTTTTTTCTTTATTTTTATTTTTTTAAATTTTGAATAATGCGCAGAATATAACAAATTTTGGATATGCGTTTTGCAAAAAAAATCTTCAGTGTAGTAGATGGTTTTATGCCGAATACATATCCAAAATTCGTTATTTCGCGCATATTTTTAAAAATAAAAAATATCAAAATCAAAATAAAGTAAAATATCCGAATAAATTCGTATGCATTCAAATAAATTAACATATAATTTTCATTAGAGAAAAAGTTAGGTTGACTGATTGTTTTGTTCACCAATTCGTTAACAACATTTTGGGATTATTATTATGCGAAATAAATCTTTTCAGCACGTTTTATATGCATTATTTTTTTCCGATTTTTATCCCATCGGAAAGTGATCGAAATTGTCTCTGAAACTCACTTTTGGCGGGACTGTACGTATCATACATCCTTAATACGTGCTAACGACGTGTTCGTCCTGTTTTTTATGATAATAATGTTAGTCCAATTATAACGATTAACAGCTCATTTTATTAATCCGAAGATGCTCATTCAATTTACCAAAACAACTTAGAATTAGGAGCTCAATAGTTTGACGCATTTGTCGGACACTTTGGAAATAAATATTCGTAACTTGTAAGCGACGCTATAAAAAATCTGGTCGATATATCGATAAAGCATCTTTGAATAATTAGCGTGAGCTGCGGTACATTATAATCGCGCTTATAGGATTATTAATTCTTTTAGAAAACAGGACGTAACGCACATTTTTGGAAATATGCATAAATCGTCAGTTCAAATTCTGTTCTGAATGTACGTAAGTTATCCTTTGAAACAGGTATTTAAATTACGAGAAATGTAGTTATGGTTTTGAATAATGGACACTCATGCAGATCTTGTGAGTCGTTCTACTTTCCTTGAAGAAATGCGCTCTAGACACGATTTATTGAACTAGGCTGACTGATATAGGCTATATTCTTCCTCGTTTAACGAATCTTGTAAGTAAACATAGAAATTCGACAATGGCGCGCGCGCGCGCACGCTCATTAAGAAAATAATAATTTTTATTCGCAAGCGGGGGTGTACGATAGTCGTGAGTGTCGACGAAAGTCGATAAATCGATATTATGTAAAAATAAATTTATACGTGACTAATTTAAACCGTCGATAATGTTCTTTCATAATTTTCTATACTGTGTAATGTTATAAAAATAATATATCACGTCAATTGACAATGAGATTTATTCGAGATACCGTTAATAACGAGGTCGATATATCGAATATTCGGAACACCCCCGATGAGCATTAGTTACATGCATCGAACGGTAATCTCTTGTAAACCCAGTGTTTATAGCATGAATTTATTTAACATTTGTAAATTACACTGACCCGCCTCCTCCTTTTTCCTATCAACATAACAACAACAACAAAAACGAACCTCAAATACTCTATTTTTTATTTATTAATCATTTAAGTTTATAACTGTTGTTACACGATTGTAAAGAAACGAGGAACAAAAAACAATACATACGATATTTTCCAGTTGCTCCGTGTCTCGAGTATTCATTTGTCATGCTTCGTTATTGTTTTTACTAATGACATTGCGATCCATTAGAAGAAAAGCCCGATTTAGGATAAAATTATCTAAACTCCGAGAAATAGTTCTGATAACATTATATTCGAACAAACAATTTATTTAAAAAATTATAACATTTATTTATGGGGTAGAACAAACATTCTTTTAATGGCATAAACATCGATTAATTATATCGATTGTTTTATATATATACATCGTTTCTCGATTTAGAATTTTCATTCATCGCCGTTTGTTCCCTGCTATAATAGCCATTGTTTTCTTTTTCAATAAAAATATAAATAATTCGAGATACGAGAAATTTCGGCGATTCGAAATGATTTAAAAAATAATTTACGTCTCTAATAATATTTTTAATATCACTGGGTCGTAGATAGAGCGAACCAAGTCCGTTGAACTCCCTTGAATCGCTGCAACGAAGTTTTATAAGTGGTTCAAGAAGCTCAGATCATGGATGCAGATTCATCGATTCAGTCGGATTATCGTATCAATAATTCTTTTTCCCTGAATGATTTTAGCCGGAAATTCTTCTCGGCGAGTTTACTCGATCTTCGCTGGAATTTCTACGCAGATTATGTCTTCATTGTCCTGATCTTTAAGCTCCCATTTTACCGTAACCGACAACTACAACATCAGAAAAGCACATTTTATTGCATAAGTAATTATTGGCCGATTAGAGTGATCGAATCAAACCCAACTTTCTTATATTCATTGACAAATATGCCACTTGTTTATCAACTGATGTCATGTAAAAAATATTCATTAAAACCCTGAAAGAAAAACTTCTTTGTTCTATGGCACGAGCAACTAACTTTTCAAAATTTATGGGTTTTTAAACCTACATTGAAGGGTTTTTAAATTTACATTTTTCTAAGATAACCGGTAGACAAAAAATGTCTAAAAATCGTTCAATTGCACATAGGAAGAATTCTTTTGGCATAAACTGGAGCAGTTTGAGATAAAGATAAAATGAGGGACATGCGATAGACTCAAGCGTTAATTTCAGAATTCGTTGTAATGGTAGTCAAACAATGAATGAGCTCATTTCAAGAAAACAACAAAAATTACGTTCTTGCTGAAAAGATTCTTTTTATGTGCGTTTGAGTAAATTTTATAAATGTTTGACTTGCCGGTTATCGAAGGAAAATTGAAAGGAGTTTGAAAACCCACAATTTTGCGATAGTTTATTTGCAATACTCTTTTCATGTAGCAAAAAAAACTTTGTTTCGGAGTTCGAAAAAATATAAGTATTCTTTTAATGACACCAGGAAATAAACAAGTAAGATTCTGTTGATGAATATAAAAAATTGGGTGTGTCTTTCTCCCGTTATTACGAATGAAAATATAATGATAATCGAGGTTTTACCTTGGGAAACGCTTTTTCGACGAACAACGTGTTTGAGAACGTGAACGGGCCGCTGTCCTTTGTAAGTGGACAAGTCAGGCCGGAATCTTTGTCAGCGCAGGCATCGGGATGAGAGATTGGAAAAGGCACGGGAACGCCCGAAAGGACGCCGTGAACCACGGATTTAACTGCTGTCACATCTTTTTCTGAGAAACGATAAATAAAATATTTGTATTGTTTTAAAGTCTTCGACGCACGTTTAACGAGCACAAGATTGGTGAATGATAATTGTCCGTGTATAACCGATAAAAAAATATAGTACTACACCCTGTAATCTTGTTGTGTTTGTAGCGCACGGCTGTTTATTAAAATTGATATATGTCTGCGAAGACATACGCGATTCACTTATCAGCTCGAGTAATTATGATACTAGAGGTGCATAGTGAGATACTCTGGTTACAAAGTCCGGATCAAAAGAAAAACACTAGAGAGTATCGTATTTTGCTTCTTTTTGAAGCGGTTTCAATTATTTCCGCCCCGGCGATTTATGTCCGGTTAATTAATTAATTCATGTTTTATACATCGCAAATGAAATCCCTTCCTTTGGCGGTTCCGTATAAAATAAAGTGAATAAATGAAAGAAAGGAATCATTAATAAGTTGAAGCAGCTACTTCTCGCTGAGAGACCTCGTCTTAGATTTTTTTAAAGTTTTTGGGGCTTATAGAAACTTTTTTAGGGTTGCTAGCGTTCACATGGGAAACTACAAAAAAAAAAAAGTTTTTCTTCTATGATACGTTATGTAAATATTTTTAATTAATTTCTAATAACCGGACCAACTAGCTGTCAGGTTTTTTGATTTTATCGAGAAATCCTCGAATTTATTTGGAAAATCGTAAATCGGAAATAAAAATTTGGACAATGCCAAATTGGAAATGAAAATTTGGAAAATCCCAAATTGGAAATGAAAATTTGGAAAATCCTAAATTGTAAATGAAAATTTGGAAAATCCCAAATTGGAAATAAAAATTTGGAAAATCCCAAATTGGAAATGAAAATTTGGAAAATCCCAAATTGGAAATGAAAATTTGGAAAATCCCGAATTCAAAATGAAAATTTGAAATCGGAAATGAAAATTTGGAAAATTTGAAATCGGAAATGAAAATTTGGAAAACCTCAAATGGATAATGTTAAAAAAAAAAATGTCGCCCGACACAGGAGGAAACTGCAGAAAATTACTGTTCTCATAGCACTCTTCGGATCCCCGAAAT
The DNA here is from genome assembly GCA_949699805.1 of Tromatobia lineatoria. Classification (NCBI taxonomy): domain Eukaryota; kingdom Metazoa; phylum Arthropoda; class Insecta; order Hymenoptera; family Ichneumonidae; genus Tromatobia; species Tromatobia lineatoria. The sequence goes on from OX453046.1 coordinate 3,943,542, forward strand.
GCGATCGAAAATTCGGGAGCAGCAGAGAATAAATGAGAGCTAATAATGGAAAACGAAAAAGAAAACTGCCTTGAAATTTTTTTCTTACTTTGTCATCGCTTGGACGCTATGGCGAGCCGAAGCATTAACTTAACCCAAAACACCCTTAAATCGTCATGTAGAAGAAAATGTTGTCATTATACTCAGTGACCCTAAATGATGAAAAAACGCAATACTTACTGACATCAAATTGAATTCCAATCGTCGCATTCGTATTTCTTTTGAGTATGCATTTTTGTTCACTCTCTGGGCAATCCGTGACGGTGATGCTCGAGTAGTGACCTGCTACGGAACCTGTAAACATACCGACAAAGCAATTTACGGTGTGGTCTCGATAAAGTGTCCACTACGGATTATAATGAGTACAAACTAATTATGTACAATAACACGAAAGCATATAATACATTTGTACATATAGGTTCACGTCAAATCAGCAGGCCGTGACCCTCACCCTTATCGATTTTGTAAATTTTTTATTTTATATCATGTTATTACAGACCCATAAAAGCCTCGGAATTTTTTTCAGATTTTTTTACCACCAGTAACATTTTTCAATCCTCGAAAAAACCATTTTTAAAAACGCCTTTTTTGAAAATTTGAAAAAATCCACACTGATTCTATGATTTAAAATATGATTTTTGAGCGCCATGCGATAATGTGATCTCAATATTTACTATTTTTTTTCCACATTTTTTCCTTTTTTTTCATGTTGCAATTGGATTTTTAATTTTTTCAATCAGGATAACTTTCTTAAATATCAATGGATCTCAATTTCTCTGAAAATTGTAGAATTACCCGAATGCCCGAAAACAATTGATATCGTTAAAAAAATTTCGCAAATGCATTTCGCAATAAAATATCGCTTGGATTGCGAAATGCATTTGCGAAATTTTTTGTGATGTCGGTCCCATAAATTTACCATAAAATCCACAACCGTCTTCATCTGGTTAATGTTGGGGTGAATTAAGAGTCAGTGAATTTAGTTTCATAGGCACCTGATATCTTCAGTGGAATTCGTTTTTCGTTCCGCCAGCAAATCAAACATGCAACGAAAGCATATGGTTTGTTGTGTCAGCAATTTCGATGCTACATCAGCAAACTACTGAAAGTCTTACAGTTTTTGTCGTCATAGCATACATATTTTTGCTATCGATACATAAGTTTTGCTTTGATAGCATTTTGAATTGCTACGGCAGCGAGTAAATGCGTAGCAAATCAAGTTTTGCTACGACTCGCATAAGTCGTTCGGTATTTCTTTATTTGCAAATATTTAAATAAATAGCCAGATACTCGCTTCATCTATAGCGCATCTGTTCTTCGTCAAAATTACAGTGTAATCAAATGTGAACAGGGCGTTTAATTATTGTGCAAATTATTATAAACTGCATGCAGATATCCAGACATTTTCTTTCCATGTTATTGACTATTTCGAATATGCTAATATTACAATCTGGAATTTTTTTTACATGAAGGAAGTTTTCGCTTTTAGGAAGCAAAAAGAAGGTAAAATAGCAGTCTCATTTTTCTACCGTGTATTCATAGCGCAACGATATAGATAGACGATATCGCCTCACAGATTGCACTGCACAATAATAATACCGAGCGTCCGACCGAAACCAATTTGTCTAAATAGGCAAAAAGAGATTGCACTTTACTGTGTTCGTGTTATTGACTTAGGATATATAGAAAAAACTGGATCACCTGCAAAACGTGCTTTGAGAAACAAAGTCGCAGAAAAAAGGTTTACGCAAATGTTATGCAATACGATGGGAGGCAAACAAAGTTTTTAATTGAAGCATGCGGGGATAAAATTGCAGGTTCGGTAAACGACGATTTCCTGCTTCTTGTTTTTCCTGCACGACGTGCAGATGTGTGATGCGTCGCCGAATGTGAATGTCACGATATTTAGCCACACGATCTTCGAACCATTTATCTTCTTGTTACGCCGGATATCGCTAATATCTCTGATTAAATTCTAACGAAACGTGCTGTGCTAAGCCACGTACTTTTGGTTAACACACGAAACCCGCAAATGTGCGGATTGTTAGGCCGGATACTAAAGTCAATGTGTAACACAATTTTTCGCTTCTTTAAGTTTTAATAATGTACTTTTATTTATTTATTTCTTAGTGCTAGTGAGATAATTCCCAGTTTTTTGAGGTATTTCTAACTTAAGCCAAGTCTGCCACTGAATTTTCATTTTAAAAAAGCTGCAAAGTTGAAATTTGCAAATTGCTTCCTCATTATTTTTCGTTTTTCTTGAAAAGCTTTATGGGAAAGCCTACTAATCGACTTTGGTTTCCTCATAGAGAAAGCTTTGTAAGAAAAGCAAAAAGTAATGAGGGGGCATTTTGCACAGTTCAATTTTGCAGCTTTATTTTTTATCAAAGTTAAGTTAATGAAAAATTTAAACCACTTAACAAATTATGACGAAACTGTCTACCTATTTTTGGCAAATAGTACTAATTTCATATCCAAAGTTTGACTTCGTTATCGTATGTTTTGTTAACGTTAATGCAATAACATAATTTTTCCAAAACTTAAAATTGTGACAAATTTGAATCATATAAGAAATTTTTTTTTTTTTCAATAAGAAATTTTTTTCTCTGGCCGATTGCAAACATAAAATTTTTTTTCAATTCCATAAATGTCAGTTTTTTTAGAGAGAAACGTAACCATCGATGAACCTTTGTAAGAACGATGAAAAATCGGTAACACCAATTTGACTAGTGTCAACCTCCTTAATTTTTTATTCATGAAAAAAAATAAACTAATAAATTAAAATCGGAATAAAAACTTGAGAGCTGATCAAGTAATATCTACGTTGAAAAAATGGCTGCTAAATTTGATTTATTCTACCTGAATGAAATGTAAAAAACCTTGTACGTTGCTTCTTCGTTATTTTTCACTTTTTAGAAAACTACCTTCAAGAGGAAGTATGTTAATCAATTTTTGCTTCCTCATAGAGGAAACTTCGTAAAAAGCGAAAAATAATGAGGAAGCAATATGCAAGCTTCTACTTTGCATCCTTGTTTTGGTTAGATAAATAAACATGTTGTGAATTCGCTTTTTCTGTTTCGTTATTCCGTAATTTCATTATTATTAGAGAGTTTCCGAAAGTAAATGTGATAAGGTATATTTTTGAAAATAATTCAACATTCCATAAAATAAAAAATTTCATACCTTTTGTCACTTAATTATACATATATAATGACTGAATATTGTTTCATTCACATACAAAGTTTGAGCTCGCTATCTCAAGTTTTGCAAAAATTATAATACAGCGATAATGTCAATTTTCTTTAAAATTCAAAATTGAACGTGTCCTCAGTTATGAAGAATTATTTAGCTAAATTGTCGAACTTATACGAAAGTTAGAGCGACCACACTCTTTTTCGAAAAATAAAAAATCACATAAAATCAAAATGGATGCATATATTTATTAAAAAATAGCAACATTCAAAGAGGAACAACTGCTTCTCTTGCCTGCCAAATTTGAGCCCGATCCCTTAAACGGTTACTGAGTAAAAGATAATTAAATTTTCGACGCCCTGCGCACACACACACGGATATCTTTTCTAAGCCACTTTTCTAGACGTTTTGGGCCATTTTGAGTATACTGACATGAAATTATCAACAGCAATTTAAAAAAATGAAAACAAAGCTTTCTCTATGGGGAAGCAATAAGTGAGAAATCCTGTTATTACGTAAACAGAAGTACAATAACACAACGCCTCACGGTTCCAGTTTTTTGATTGGGAATATATTCGTTATCAAACAAAATGTTACCTCTGAACGTGCGAAAACAGAAAAGGTGGCTTGGCTACTTCTGCGGTTCTTCCAATAGGCGATAAAAGAAAGTAAAACGCGATAACAAGAGAAAAATGACAATATTGCGGTTGAAATAATTCTCCACACAAAGTCCTCAGGAATTTAAGAGATACGATTCTACTATTACAATTAGATAAACAAAAAGCTAATAAGGCATGACACAACCGGATATGTCGATATGATATCATACTTCAATTCGTTTCGTTTCCGTGTGAAATAGTAAATGTCAACGTTACGGACCAAAAAAATTTCTCTCGAAATGTTAAACGTTACTTTTCATAACGCCATCGGGAGACTACGAAAAAGGTGAGAAGGTGTATTTTTCATGGGGAAGAATAGAGAAATACATTTCTTCAACAAAATGTGGCTTTTATTTACACCGGATTACTAACAGCAGTGGAAGCGATGATATAGAATTTTCTTTTGCGCACGTCCAACAAGTGATAAACGAAAATCGAAGGTGATAACAACAAGTAGAATATTAAAAAGTGGTTGCTAAAATGATTCACTATCCATTAGTGTCTCAGGCGTTAAAAAAAGCAATGCAAAATGAATCGCTATTTACTATTCAGCAATTTAGCACGCTGACATTATTGCGCCGAAAATATATTGCCAATGAATCGTTTAGTATTGAGTGATGATAGAGGGAAAAAAAATAAGTATTAGGAGAACAAAGGCTTTAAAAGGCTTCGATGTATGTCCAGCTTCGTGAATAAACATGAAACGCAGTAGAAGCAGACAAAGGGAAAGACGATGAGTAAACGCCAGAACTCACCGCAATCTTTATACGGAGTCGCCTGCAACGCCGAAACGCAGAGAAGCAAAACACAAGCAAACCGGTACATCTTGTTAGGTTGATGTCAGGACGCGAAATGAAACGATTTCGTCGTGAGGCGGACCGCGACTTTTCTCGCTGTCGTCGCTTGTGGTGTCGTCGACGTTGTCACGCGATCCAAATAACCCGGCAGATAACGTGACTCCGAGAATCCGCGTATTGTATACGTTATGCCATCACACACGGTTATCGGCGGAGAACGAGAAAAAACCGTCAGTATTTATTATTTCTAACAATCGTTTGATGTCAGTAAATAATAAATAACAAAGCACAGATTTTTAGGCTTCATATTTTGACTCTTCTTAAATATATCAGTTTTTAACTAATATATTCATTTTATCTTGAAATTACCTGTTTTGATGAGAAATATGTCGCGATAAATAAAAAGCATCCACCCAGTGCAATATAATTATGGAAAATAATGTTATCTAAAAAAAAGCTATTTTTTTACAAACATTGTATCGCACGATTTGATTTCAGATTTTTTGAAATAATGCAAGAAAAAATCGTTGGAGGTACTAATTAATTTTATCTTGAAATTACCTGTTTTAATGAGAAAGATATCGAGATAAAAAAAACATCCGCCCAGTGCAATAATTATGGAAAATAGTGTTATCTAAAAAAGAGCTACTTTTTTTTACAATTATTGTATCGCATCATTTTATTCCAGATTTTTTAAAATAGCAATACAAGAAAAAATCGTTGAAGGTACGACAAAAGAGGACAAAGCGCTTTTGGGACTCAAAAGAAAAAGTTTATGTTCAAAACGGTCTAGAGGAAGTTATTGTTCATTTTATGAAAAACAATAATAATTTCTTCCGTATAGAATCTTTTGGGGCGTTAAAAAAAATGTTAATATCATTTTTGATTGGTGGCATGGAGACCCAATCGCGACGGCAGTTTTCTAGTTTAAAAATCGGTTAATTCACTCATTTTTTGCGAAAGTTTGATGACAGAATTTGACAAGATTAAAAATAAGAGGTGGAGAATGTAATATTTTTTTAAAAATCCTATTGCAAATATATAAAAGCCAATTAAGTTATATTTCTTTACTCAATACTTATTGCTGATGTTCGGAAATCCATCACTATGATATGTAGACTAGAATTTTCACTTAGAAATGCGTTTTTCACTAAATTCACGCAAAAATTATAAAGTATATACAAGATGTCAAATTTCACAATGGTCTTCCTCTATATATATAACTTACTTATAAATAATGCATAAATCTTAGTTTTCATCACCGCATAAGCAAGTTTTTTTTTCTCATATTTTATTTTTATTTTTGTTTCTATCACTCCCGTGGAAAACGACGTAAAATCAATAGAATTGATATAATATATAATAAATATAATCAATAAGAAATCTTTTACTAAAATGGTATAGCTCAAGATATTTAAAAAATCTCGAATGTTTTACAGTCATTGTCATCTTTTCATTCGTGCTGTGATTGGCTGGCTGCCATGCATTGAAATTTTTTTGTTTATGTCAAATGTGAAAAATTAACACTAGTAAAATATCTTTACATTTAAATTCTCTATCAGATGCGACCTTTTCAGTTACTCTCAGAAAGTCTAATATTTACTTCCTTTCTTCTTTACTATTATATAATATCTTGTTTTGTTATTTTCACGCTCCTGAGCGGAGAAACCGCTAAACAAGATTTAAGCACTCGCTTCGTTATCTCTGAGAGTTAATTGGTACTCTCGTTACTGAACTTGTGAATCGAGCCGCCTTTTGTCTGAGTCATATGACCTGAAATAACACGGCTAGCCTTCGTCGTCAATGATCTACAAGACCAAATTGCTATGGTAACTGCAACGTCATGCGAAAGTTGTCAATCCAAAAGACTTATTAACATGATTTTATAATCCCATTAGCCGCTTAAATGAAAGTTAGTCGCAGTTTATCGAAACAGGGTAATTATAAGTTCCCATACTTACAGATTTAACTTCATATTAACGTAAACTCAAAATCTTTATTCAGAATAAGTTGGGTAAGAATTTTTCTTAACTTGACGCATTTAACCAAATCGCTTTTAGTGCGATTCGAAAAAAAGTACCATGTTAATAATATTTAAGGTGCAATTACTACACAGTGTAGGAAGTTTTCTTTTACAGAAATGGGTATATAAATTTACTACACGAGTAAAATAAAAAATTAATGTATAATTTTGTTAAAAATGCAACAAATGTCGTATTAATTTGATGCACCGTATACTAAAATTGATACTCTGCTAAGTCCGTTGCAAAAGTTGGATTAATTAACGCGCAGTATACTAAATACGCCATTCGAGATATGTTTTTAAGATAATTTGCTATACTGACCGAGCTGCCATAAGTGCGAGTGAGATAATCTTCCAAAAGTGTTATTCTTCGCCACGATTGATTTTTCACATAGAAGTCGAGAAGTGGTCACTGTTACCGACCGAGTATCACATCACGTTCACGATATGAATGAACTTTAATTTTACAACGCTCTCGTCCACCGTTGAAAATATTTAAATTCAAATGAATATATACACATGTACATCAGGAACTTTTTTTTACGGAAACGGGTATATACATATTTGCTACAGGAATATAACGTTAAATTGATGTACAGTTCTGTTGAATTCATAACAAAAGTTGAATAATTGATGTACAGTCAGCTAAATTCGTTACGAAAGTCGTGTTTTTTGTATAAATAAAATCTCTTTTAAATTAAATTTTACATCTCGTGCATTGAATTTTCTTTTTTTTTGTATATGGGTTATACCATACACCAAATATCGGACGAAAATTTGGCCTTCAAATTTTGAGTTCTTTTTTTTCATGATTTGATTCACTTTACGGAAATAAAGAAAGAGCTTTTCTTGAAATCGACTTCAAATTACAAATTTTAATTTTCCGAAAATAGAAAGTCTCAAAGGTTTTAGAAATATTTAAAAAGCCCTTTTCGTTGCTTACCCCACGTTTTTTCAAGTTAGGAAAATTTGTTTTCGAATGCCCAATTTTTAACTTGTGCTCTTCAATATTCACTTTTCGACATCACAAAGACGTGAAATCAGAAACGTAAAATTCACAATTTCTCAAACTTCAAATGATTAAAATACTCACGGAATTTTGTTTGCAACCAAATAACTTTACTATCGAATCAAAAACATTTACCTCAAGCAAATTTTCGAAACTTATTTTTTAAAAATACCTTTTGAAAAAAAGTGGGCTAAGCATCGAAAAAGATTTACCAAATATATATTTTTTCAAACTTTTTGACCTTAAACATGTCGTCGCATGTGAACATAAATATTTCTTTCGAAAACATCCGGAAATTTTCCGAAAAATAGTATTTTAGATTTTCCTGATCGAATGCGTTCCTTATTAAAATTTAAACCATATTAAAATTCAAAGTTTCAATTTTCAGTTGAAAACTAATGTAGACGATTTCCTTTTGGAAATATAAGCAAAAAAACTCAAGTTTACGTTTGTTCTTTATTTCAGTTCAGTAAATCGAATGATAAAACAGAAGAGCACAACATATTTCAAATCCCGATTGTCCGATATTTGGTGGAATAACCCATATATTGATTTAAAACTCGACACGGCATCAGTAAAAATACTTAACTACTATGCAGCATATAAATTATCCAAATATTCTTCAGGAATGAAGGATTAACGAAAAAAGTGAGGATATAACGCGCTGTAGTTGACATTTGAAACGTCGGTAGTTTGGTGAATTAAAAGAGCGTCCATGCCAAAAGTATCGCGTCGTCCGTGTGGCGTCGTGGCGTCGCTACGGGCTCCAACGTCAGTCGGTGCGGAAGTGACGTTCCACCGCATAGTCTCCACGTAGCTCGCGCGTCTTTCACGTCCAAGCTAGTCTCTCAGTCGTCAAACAACACTTCTCAAAGTGTAGCCAGGGCGTACGCAACGTAAGTAACATACTTTGCTCCGTTCGCTGCTCTGAATCCAGCTTAATTTCGTCGTGTGTCACATTCACCGTAAATTTGTTCATTTATCCTCTACATCCCGGGCTGTCTATTTATATATTCGTAAAAATGTTGATTTAACGTCAATATACGTTAACCAATGTGTCGAGCCAACTTTTCGCTTCGTTTCGTGCCAGGAAAATTTAATGCCTCGTTCCGCTGACATATGTGTGAAAAATTATTTGCCAATTGTGCGTCAGCGAGATTTGCGATTTCCCCGATAATAATAATATCACCGACGAACGTCACACTTAACCTAGTCATAATTCACTCCGGAAATACGGTTACTCTAAAGGATTTTTGATTCCGCGTTGCAGATTCTAAAACAATCATGGATCAAATCAAGAAGCTCACTGAACCCAGCCGTCAGTTCACCAAGGACAGTATTCGGCTTGTCAAAAGATGTACCAAGCCTGATCGGAAAGGTAAAATTTGTGACCACTGCAATAGCAGAAGAGGCTATAGATTGTTAATAGCTGTGTCACTAATGGATTTTTGAAAAATTTCTTTGCAGAATTCCAGAAGATCGCCATTGCTACTGCCATTGGCTTCTGCATAATGGGATTCATTGGATTCTTCGTCAAACTGATTCATATTCCAATCAACAATATCATTGTGTAAGTATTCTGATTACCTTGATTATGTTCGGTACATTTCATTTGATTATTCTTGCAACATTCCGATCAGAATATGTGTTCGTGTTCATCATTCTCATTTATTATTGCTGGGTACAATTCTTCATTTGCCAAGCATATTTTTTGTGTTTACAGAGAATTTGGCAAATGAACAAAATGATTAATATTTTTTTTTAATATTTAAAAAATTTATGACAGTTTATGATAGTTTGGTGTATGGAACTGCAATATTTGTTTTACTATTGAAAAAAAACTTGACTACGATTTAATTCCAGAGAATTATCAGAATATTGACACTTTACAAATTTTGAATTCTTAAAAGCTTTACTATTTCGTCATGTGGAACACTGGAAATTAGTCATGTGATAGAATTACAATATGGTAGAAACGTATACATGAAATTAAGATAAATAATACTTAACTTAGAAAACTGTAGTTTCTAAAGTGCCATCTAATTTGTTGTGAGCTGGTTATTATTTAAAAAGTTTTCACAGTTTCGCTTTATACATCTATCCTGCTGTTAAATTAAATTGGTCTTTCTCAAACATACAAATTAAATTTTAAATATAAATTATCAAAATATTTTCATTTGAAACAATTCTGGAAAACATATTTCCTAAATCATAATTTTTTAAACGCGATAACCCTTCGCTTTTTACCAAAGATGGGTTGCATCAGTCACAATGTCCTTTATGTAAATTTCTAGTAATATAATGAAACTGCAGAAAGTGTCATTGGCAATGGACACTGTATTAAATTTACTAAAAGCTGGTTATAAATTTAGACAAGTAAATTCAGAAATTTAGAAAACGTATTTGTTGTCATTAGTAGAGTAAGAATAATGAGTACATTATTACATTACATTTTTTCATATTTTCTGCCCTGAGATGAGGAGAAACTTTGATATTTATCATATATCCTTAATTGAGGTACAATTTGTATATCTATTTTCAAAGAGCAATTAATCGCGAGCGAAAATCATACCGAATATTGTGAGAATAATCAATCGATCAAATGTAAACGAAAAAATTTAATTTATGGGAAAACGCTAACAGATATTTTCTCTTTCTGTTACAGGGGTTCATAAGATTTAACACCAGAGATTATATTTATTGTTAAGGAACCCTAATGGTTACTTCCTTGCCCCCTTCACCTTCCCTTATTCCCCAGAAGACTCTTAGATTTATTTATACGGCAAAATGATATATCGCGTTTTGAGTTGATTGTGATTGTAATAGATGAGAGCAAGATGTGTGCATAATGACTTTTGTAATAAAATAGGAAATATTTCAAGTTTCAATTTGACTTTCTTCTTAACCCTATTTCATTTTTGTTGAACGACGGAAATTAGTGGAGACTTTTTTTCGTATTGAAGGCACTTTATTCGAAGAATAAACATTTCTTCGGGGAGGGGTTACAACGGTAAAATTTTTTACTTCAGCCAACTCTTCACGAGCGTCTCGCGATTTGTCGAAAGTGCTGGCCATCGCATTGGCAAACAATTTTGCCAGGTACTGAGTATAGAAAAGAAAAAAGTATATATATATATATATTTATATATCCAATATGTATGCTTTGTAAAATATAGTAACGAGCCTACACGCCATTCGAACTTCGACCGGTGAAAATCGGGATTAGAATCTAATTGAATGAACATCAGTCTCAGATTTGTAATGATGTACCCCTCTCTCTGTAGGCGACTCTAATTACAATAATACGCGTGCGTGTGAGTTCGAGAAAATCGAGTCTTCTCAAAAAAGGTACGAAATTAATTATTGACGACTACGAGATTTTGAAAAAACTTCAATTAAAAGCTCACGAAATGTCTAGAATTTGTACATCAGCAATTTTGTTGGTCCTTAAGTGCGAAAGAAGACCGAGAGTAAAATTTCAGAGCGCTATGGCAAAGCCAGCAATAAAATTGTGTAAATAAATGTCCTTTATCAACATTTTACTGCATAATATGTTTGATTTAATGCTCACTGATATATTCTGATATTCGAAGCAAACAGCTTTGCGAAGAAGACCTTCAAAGTTGCGACAAGTGAAAAATTTTATATTTTATCCTTCAATAAATAACATGGACAGAACGTAAGTTCAAGTGTTTATTATGTCTTTTATGTGTTCAAAACGCAATATATTGAAGATAAGAAATATTTTATTTTTGCCCTTCCTTAAGTGACTCGTTTCCGTCAATGAAATAAAATAAATAGCTCGAGCTCTGACGTACAATAAACATGAAACAAATACAAGTATTTAATGGGAAGACTACGGCAGTCGTGCCAACAAAACATATTGTCAACGATTGTAAATATGGAAAAGTGCTGTGCGTTGTTATACTGGCAGTTTACAATAATATTTGCGCTTCGCTGACATTAACAAAACATGAATAGATCAAAAGCTTCGAACATTTGTTACCCTCTCCCGATTTTCACTGAGAGCTTTGAGAGTTCAGGACGTGTTACGTAATATTTCACGTACTTAACATTACGTACACTTTTGAAATAGTAAAGCCAACGAAGAAGCACTGATTTTCATTCTTTTCGCTTTACCGGCTTGCACGTTATTCGCTTCGTGCAAAAAGGCACGAAGATTCTTATCAACGAACTGGCCACGCGGCCGGACAACACTCCGTAAAGGAAAAAAGAAGAAAAAAAACAAAGCGTTCTGGCCCTGGGCGCGAGGGCCTCTTAAGCGTTTTCATGACTCTTGTCTTGCGATGCGTTCTCCGTTCTCGAAATTAACTGTCGCGGTTAATTGCGGAGACGCATCGTCAATGTGGCCCTTGGTGCGTTAACGACCGACGTACCTGCACGTAGACATAATATAAATGTATATGGGGCATTCCACGTCAAATCAGCAGGCCATAATCCTCATCGATTTTGTTCATTTTTTAATATGATGTTATTACCGACCCATAAAAGCCTCGGAATTTTTTTCTGATTTTTTTTACCACCAGTAACATTTTTAAATCCTTGAAAAAAAAAAAAAAAACCAATTCCGAAAACGCAGTTTTTCAAAATCTGAAAAAATTCACACTGATTCTATGATTGAAAATATGATTTTTGAGTGTCATGCGACATTGCAATCTCAATATTTACTATTTTTTTCACATTGTTATTTTTTTTTATGTCGCAATTTGATTTTTTATTTTTGTAAATCAGGATAACTTTCTTAAATATCAATGGATTTCAATTTCTTTGAAAATGGTAGAATTAACAGGATACCCGAAAACAATTGATATCGTTAAAGAAAATTTCGCAATCCAAGCGATATTGTATTGCGAAATGCATTTGCGAACCCTTTTTTTAACGATATCAATTATTTTCGGGGATTTAGGCGATTCTACTATCTTCAGGGAAATTAAGATCCATCGATATTTAAGAAAGTTATCCTGATTTAAAAAATAAAAAATCAAATTGCGACATGAGAAAAAAATAATAAATATTGAGATCACATTATCGCATAGCGCTCAAAAATCATATTGCAAATCATAGAATGCGTGTGAATTATTTCAAAAAACGGCGTTTTTAAAATTCGTTTTTTCGAGTATTTAAAAATGTTACAAAACCCTTAGGGGTCGGTAATAACATCACATAGAAAAATGAACAAAATCTATGAGGGTCATGGCCTGCTGATTTGACGTGGAATGCCCCATATGCACATAGTAAATACAATTACTTGAAATAATGGGTGCAGCTTTAAACTCTGCTATGATCTTCTCGCTCGCTCTTTCCGGGAAGTTTTTAGCACCATCCAAACACAGACTTCTGAGGCTTCCTCTCCAAGCGAAAGAGCGACGGAATAATAAAAATGAATAAAAAAAATAAAGAGAGACGGAGAGAAAATGGTAAAAAAACGAAAGCAGCAATCGGTCGTTAACGCATCCCGATTGTGGGTAACTATACCCACGATTTGCACTGAGGTATGTCGTTAGGCACGCGGTACTTTTCATCCTTAACAAATATATAATCATCATAATAGTAATAATAATAATCTTACATATATGGTCGTAACGTTAAATCGTTAAAATTTTTCTCTATGTGCTTTTGCATCCGTGGTGTGTGTATGTATAAAATATATCGATACGAATACAATAATATTATTTAAATATTGTTATAAGTATTCTTTGAATGCGATTTTTAAATCTTTCATTCGCATCAATAATTACAAAAAATATATATATCAACAGAAAAATTGTCGTACACTGGGACGCGCGCAGATTGCAACGAAGAACGAAAACAACGTAGCGAATGACGAACGACGAGAAAGTTTTTTTTTTAAATCGGTGTTCGAGTAATAATGTCCTGCACTTACTCGACTTGCGAGCGGTGGTTTTTCGAGCGCCGAGGGTACTTTCTCGTTGCGTTATCGATTATTAACATTACGATCAAGGCCTTACGAAGAATGTCACAGAAGAGTTATTACGAAGGAATGTCTCGGGAGTGTTCATCCTCAAACGTGTTTGTTTTAGTTATTAGAGATAGAGCTAAGGACGAGACGAGTTTTCTTTAAATACATTATAGAAAGAGAAGGAAGAGAACGATTAATATACGTGGCTTATACCCCAGATAAGCATGTTCAAATATAAATGTATTCAAAGTCTTTTTCTTGCATAACGATGATCATTCGATATTGTGACATTAATTGATGAAAAACATATATGATGCTGTGTTGGCGAAGAATTTTTCTCTAGATTGCCAAAGTGTCTATTCTATTTCGTCTGCAATAACTATTTTTTGATTACACTGCACATTTCTTTATGAAAACGTAGGTAAAAAATTGTCAAATAATTATCAGTTGTGGAGAACATAAATTCTTCGACACGAGTTCAGCAATTTAAAGTAAGGAATTCGATAATTCCCAACGATTTTTAGTAATTATTGAAACAAAAATTCATATATACAAGAGAAGTTCACCAATTTCTAAAGAATAGAAAAGCTAAATTCATGTCAAAAAGATGTATCTTATGCATACCTGAGAATTATTAGCCAATGTTCGGTCTACCAATTTTTTTTTAAGAGCGTGAAAGTGATGAAAACAACAAGAAAGTATTATAGGCGACCCAGAGTGGAAAAATGCTTTTGGCACCTAGTAAAAAAACTTTTTCAAGAGACTAGCCGCAGATATAATTTTCTCATTAAATACTGCAATCTTAACCGGTGAAGTATCCATCACTGAATCTCGCGACACCTTTCTCTTGAATATTTTATTCCATTCTGTGCGAGAAATGCGGTTTTACGCACGCAATGTGCATAAATCCCCATTTTCACACCTCGTGAAATAAAATTTCGTACGATAAGCGTTTTTTCAACTCGTTAGAGAAAGTTTTATCGCACTAGTGTCGTAAAGTGCTATTACGACTGCTCTTCGTTATGCATTATCAGTTATGTAAACTGATAAATATTTAAATACAATTTACTCGAATATCGTCCATGCTTAGCTGGTATGCGCGAGGAAAGTATATCGCTATCCTCGCGTATAAAGTTAATTTTGCTTCGGTTTCTCGTAAATTCGAAAGAGAAAAAAGTACGAAAAATATTTTAACGAGAGCTAGATAATACACTGGAGAGGGATGACAATGCCGGCCACGTTATCCTAGCGAAAGAAAGCGTAGCGCGCGCTGTTGTACGATCGAACAGTCCCACATTGACAATTACAAAGAATGAACAATTCCTTTTGATTCAATCTCGCTTAAAACGTATAATTCGTGGAATGCATAGTCCTTCATTCGCGATTGATCGACGAGCTCCGCCTCTCTCTTTCTCTCTCGTTCGTAATGTATTAATATCGTTGAGTAATCATAGAAAAACCTGAGATCAAGCAGCAAAGCGAGACAAGAGCCTATCGACAGTGTCCTGCACAGTCTACCATTATTTTCCTCTTTCTCTTATTATGCATTTGCTGAATCGCCTCGAGGCACGCGCAAAGAAGAGAGTCGGAGCTGAAACACCTGCGCGTTACGATAATATGTACATGATAGACGAGCGGATTACTGTAATCTACATTGATCTTGCGATCGAACGTATATTAATCTCTACCTTTTATTCCGTACTATCTTAATTTATCTCCTTGTCAAAATTCAGAACGTCAGCATCAATTCAGCATAAAATCGTGATAAAATGTATGTGTAATAATGTATATAATAAACACAAATTCATCAATGAAAAGTAAAGAAATCATCAGAAAATCTGGAGATATCAGTACAATAAAGCCTCTCCATAAAACTGCAGTACTAAATTGTACGAAGCTGCTCGTAAATAATTATTTTCAAAGCGTAAGCACGCGCATTGACTTATCCCCAGATAATTAAGAGAAATGAGCACCGTTAAAATAGTGGAAACGAACAGAAAGGCTTTTATTAGATGTATCTTCGATTTCTGGACGTTTTTTCAGCATTCAATCCGCTCGGAAATCAACACACGAAGATCGACAATCGCGAGAAGTGCTATTTTATAAAATATATAAATTCTTTTGATGTTTTAATCTTGCCCTCTTTCTCCTCTTAATCAAGAACAACTAAACCGTACAACCGGCATCGGACGTCGGTACGTAAACACTGTTATCCTGCCGATAAAAATCCTGCGTCCCTGAGTCGTAACCCTCGACCTTTACCGGATAATCCGTGACACAGTTTTGTGGCTGATTAAGGGCTGGTGGTGGTTGTGTTGCTGTTGCTGCTCCTGTTGTCGTTGTCGCTGTTGCCGATGCCCCAAAGTTTTCCTGATAGCTTGGCAATGGTTCGGCGTACTGTTGATAGGCAGCCTCGTTATTTCCGCCCTGTTTTAGACAAGTCGGACCATGCAAACTCAGCATATCGACAAGCCTCCGCCTTTGAGTCTCCAGCTTTTGTATCTCCGACTTAAGATCATGATTCTGGGTCTCGAGAATTTCGGATTCCTGGACGAGTATAACAGTCTTCTCGCGTTTCTTTAGTCGACATTTAGTGGCGGCAATTTTGTTGCGCTCGCGTCTTCTTCGTCGACGCTCCTCGTCCTCGGGCGTCAACTGTGAACAAGCGAGGTGAAGAGAACGTATATTCAAGTGGCCAAGAGAAAAGATGCCCATTGGCCCTTTTTTAACTATGCACATGTTCTGTCCTATGATAAATACCACGAGAAGCTATTTATTCATTCAACACTTACGATAAAGCGCTTGGGCTTATCGCCCTTTTGTTTCGCTATCCTTCATAGTGAAAATTTCTTAAGGGATTCAGCGATTGGTCAATCGTGTGGAAAATTCAGGGTCAGTTCAATGCCAACAAATGCGGCGGAGTTTTTTCATAAGTTGATATTGAAGATATTATATAGACGTTTAGCCGGGAGATTCAGGCTCGAGCGAAATATCACTTGAAGTGTATAGCTTCATTAGGATAATTAGCGGCAATTTGATCGAGACTCTGTGAAGACGAGTCACGCCCTCCTCAGCGAACACTCCCTTCCTCATTTAATGCGTTGTACTGCCGTTAGTTAGTACGGTAATAATATGGATTTTCTTCTTACACCACGACCGTTGGTGGTACTCGAGTCCCCGTCCTCTTCCTCATCGTCCGCACTACCGTCTTCTTTCTTTGACTTCTTGCTCGCCTCGTCACTGCTACCGTTCGCTCTTCTCTTGGTTTGCAGCGTCAGCTTCAAACCTGGTGATTCGGGAATTGAAAAAGAGATGTCAGTATATGATTTAAAGATTGACGGAATGTACAAAAATATTATTTTTACGAGAAAAATACACTGAGAGAAAATTATGGTACTGGAAAGTATAAAGTGACAACTATTCACTTCTACTTCGCATAAGTTTTTTTTTAGTTGCCATAGCTAATGTAACTGTGAATATAGTTGCATTTTCACAAAATAAAGAAACATTTTGCTCTCGATAAAAATTTCTTAGAAAAAAGTTATTGATGCGAAATGGACCCCCTTAATATATACATTTATCATAATTAATTAGTATATCAAAATCATCTTATAGTGAATTAGAGTAATTACTACATGTATCAATTAAACCAAATCTCGGTAAAATCTGCAGGGAAATAAAAAGTGTCCCATTGAGAGAAACAAAAAATTTTCTTTCTTTTAGGGTGAAAATAGCTTTTTCGGTTCTTCAAAATACATAACCGATTTTGAATTTGATAGTTCATGGGAAAACATAACTTTTTTTGTTTCTTCATTTTTAATTGTCGGACTTTTATCCCTCACGATATACGGACTCAAAAAAAGAACTTATTTCCGAAACTACTGGATCAAAAAATCTGAAATAGTTTAGAGAGTACTTTTGAGTAGTACTAATATATGAGCAATTATCAAACAGATCCGAGAGGCTCGAGAAAAAAGTAGTCGCGTGCTACGTTCTATTTTGGAATTACATTTCTAATTAAGCGGTAAAAAAACGAATTATGAAAAATGCATCTTTGATTGATGTTGGAATAAAAGTTTACCTTCTTTGATGAGTTGACTACAAGTGTGTTGAATACTCGGTGGACTAGGCTCCCCGCTACTCGTAGAGTCCGTTCTGTCTCGACTCCTGTCGTTCGAGTAGCCATCGAAGGGGTTGGTCATCGCGATTAGGGAATTTACGATTTCCGGTGTCCTCGGTGTGACCTCGGCCGCCGCGACGCCGAGAAGACCCGCGGCAGCCATAGGGCTAGGATTTACGTTCACATTCAGATTGTACATTGTCGACGATTATCATTTAATCTGCAAACAAAAGAGAGAACGCGCGACGATTCGCTCTGTAGACGACGTTGATGATACCGTGCGACAGAATTAAAATTAATTGTTGCAGTGGTGCGTTCCTTTTTTTTCACTTTCAATTCGTCTCGCGCACTCTGATTATCTTCTATATCAATGTTACGTTATGCCATGCCAGTTGTGTGAGAGAGAGAGAGAGAGAGAGGAGAGGAGAGGAGAGGAGAGGAGAGGAGAGGAGAGGAGAGGAGAGAGTGAGAGGGAACAAAGGGATGACGAGTCGAGATGCCTATTTCTCGTTTTTGACCTTCGCAGAAAGAAAAGGTGTGTGTTTAGTTGCTTTTAGTTTCTGTGTATATACATGTATATGGGGCATTCCACGTCAAAACAGCAGGCTATCACCCTCATCGATTTTGTTAATTTTTTATATTTTGTTATTACTGACCTATAAAGGCCTCGGAATTTTTTTCAGATTTTTTTACCGCCAGTAACATTTTTGAATCCTCGAAAAAAAAAACAAATTTCAAAAACGCTGTTATTTGAGTTCTGAAAAAATTCACACTAATTCTTTGATTTGAAATATGATTTTTGAGCGCCATGCGATTATGTGATCTCAATATTTACTATTTTTTTCACATTTTTATTTTGCTTTTTTTTCATGGCGCAATTTGATTTTTAATTTTTTAAATGAGGATAACTTTCTTAAATATCAATGGATATCAATTTCTTTGAAGGTGGTAATATTAAGAGAATGCCCGAAAATAATTGATTTCGTTAAAAAAAATTTAGCACACTCAGAAAAAAAATCGTTAAAATCAACAAAACGTGCGTTTGCGGGTAGCGAAAAGCATATTTTGTCGATTGGGCAAAATATTTGGCAATGTTGATCGAAACATCTATTAATAGTATCACCAGCCGCTTCGATCAATTGAATATTTCTTTGGATCAAACGAATATTTATTTTGCCGTCCGCAAGCGCACGTTTTGTTGGTTCTAACCATTTTTTTTCTCAGTGCAAATGCATTTCGCAATACAATATCGCTTGGATTGCGAAATGCATTTGCGAAATTTTTTTTAACGATATCAATTGTTTTCGGGCATCCTGGTAATTCTAGCATCTTCAGAGGAACTGAGATCCATCGATATTTAAGAAAGTTATCCTAATTAAAAAATTTTTAAATCAAATTGCGACATGAAAAAAAAGAAAAAAATGTGGAAAAAAATAGTAAATATTGAGATCACATTATCGCATGGCGCTCAAAAATCATATTTTAAATCATAGAATCAGTGTGAATTTTTACAGATTTTTTAAAACGGCGTTTTTGAAATTGGTTTTTTCAAGGATTCGAAAATGTTACTGGTGGTAAAAAAATCTGAAAAAAATTCTGAGGCCTTTATGGGTTGGTAATAACATCATATTAAAAAATGAACAAAATCGATGAGGGTGAGGGTCATGGCCTGCTGATTTGACATGGAATGCCCCATATATATACGAGGCTGGTGTATTAAAAAAGGTCTGCTTCATCTATCCTTCATTCGCGACTTTAACGCAAATAAATCTGGTTCCCTCTCTAGAGACTCAAGATCCATTTGGATCCATCCGTCGGTCGTTTCAGAATCTAGCGGGAACAAAGACCAATTTTTTTAGGTCTAATTAACGTTCGCCTGAGTCTAAAGGAGAAACCGTGCATTTCTACATTTTTTTCACGTCTGTAGATCAGGAAAGTCTGCTGCTTATTATTTGCAAATTTTAATACGTTATATCTGAGTTGGTAAGAGATTAATCAATTGATCAATAGGGTAATCAATACCGTTTGTGGTCATCCGTTGGCTTTTACGAAGTTCAAAGACTTGGTTAACGAAAATAAATACTAAAGGTCAGTATCTATAATTTCTTCGTTTTTACTTCATAAGGATAGAGTGTAATTTGATATCCTTGAAATTTAAATACCACAGGATCCCTGAGAAATAGAATAACTATGAACTTCAGCATGTTTCCACAAAGGAAAAAAAATTCTAGGGCCGTTAATAAAAAGTTTTTATTAAACTACCATCCACGAAAACTTCTTGTTAACTTCACAAATAATGTTTTGTTAATTTCTTATTTTAGAATAAGTTTAGAAAAGTATTCATAAAAAAAATGTTGTTTATGCTTCACAACATATTTTTATCATTTTCACAAGAAAAAAGGTGTAAATATAGCATAACTATGAGAAATTATTAAAAAAGTTATAAATATTAAACGTTTTGAAATCACAAAACGCTATTGAAAATGATTAATATTGACAAATTCCATTATAGTTCTTCGTAATTATTGACAATGAGTCAAATAAAAAAGTATTTAGTACACATTTTTTTAAATCGAATTTTGAAATGGGAAATTATGTTAAATACATTTTGTAAATTCGAATCTTGTCCATCCCGAAATTACAGGAAAATAAGATGGTTTTGTATTATGCTTCCTATTTTAAGTGTGGAAATTTATTCTCTGTAGGTCCGCATAGTAACATTTAAGATAATTATGAATAAATTAATAAGTAAACTAATGAGATCCGTAATAAATATTAGTATTTCGCTGTAATTCAGGTTATCACGGTAGCTTGTTGGTACATTCATTATTTCACTAGACTGTACGTAGTGATCGCACTACCTTGAAGTTTTGCGTAATAATAGTAAAGTGTATTGGAATGCAAATGGCTACTTTGCTATTACAGGTGGATGGAATTCTAACGGTACTTAGAGTACCGATAGTACCCATTGTTGTAGGTAATGTATGACAAAATGTAAACTGTAATGGAACTGATATAATAAAAAGTATGTACCGATAGAGAAGTACACTGAAAGCGTTTTTGCCGTGAAAAATAAAGCTGCGATAGTGAGGCTCGAGGCTCTGCCAGAGGTAAGTAGCGTTCTCGTTTCGGCGCGAGGCGATGAGGAACTCACATGCGAGAGAACGCGGGTGGCCAGCCGTGCTCGACCGCTAAAAGGTTGTCAATGCTTGTCAAAGCCTATTTCTGACAACCGCGTGAGGCGTCTTGTGTCTACGTTTCTAAATAAAAAAAACAACAAAAGACTAAGAGCTGCATTGCTTTTCATTGCTAAACAGCTAGAGATACTGACGTGATTTTCCACTGATTTAAGATTGCTACTGCGCTGCACAATAGTTGAATCAGTGGTGCATGTTTTGAAGCGTACCAACAATTCCTGGTTATTTAAGGAGGCTCAGTGACGACTATCGAAGTCAAATCAGTGCTAAGTTTTCGAA
Source organism: Tromatobia lineatoria (assembly GCA_949699805.1). Classification (NCBI taxonomy): domain Eukaryota; kingdom Metazoa; phylum Arthropoda; class Insecta; order Hymenoptera; family Ichneumonidae; genus Tromatobia; species Tromatobia lineatoria. Next base: position 3,964,798 of record OX453046.1, read on the forward strand.
ATTGATTATTTTAAGTTTGATGCATTAAAAAACAATAATGAAAGGTGATTTGTTTTGAAGGATCTTAATCCAGCGAAAGATCAATAGTGACGAATTTGTATTAAGATTAACCGATTAACTTTTTTTTTCAATGTATCACATTTTTGTTTAGTTTTTTCCAAATATCATCTGTAATTCTTCACCGATTACACTGAGTGATAGCTCATTTTGTTTCTTAGAAGACACGTCACGAATTGACCGTCTAGGTATTTCGTAATGTTGATCGTCCAATAATTATAGCCTGTTGTTTAACAAAAAGAAAAATACTTTTATAAACAACAGGCTATAATTATTGAACGATCAACGCTATGAAATACCGTGGCAGTTAATTCATAGAGTATCTTTTGAGAAAGGGAATAAGCTATCACTCATTTAAATCGATAAAGAATGACTGATTATACTTGGAAAAAAACGGAACGAAAAAGTATCCCATTACAAATAAATTTTAATCATTTAATCTTAATGCAAATCAGTCACTATTGACCTTTAATGGATTAAGTATACATGCTTCAATACAAATCACCTTTCACTATTGTTTTTCAATGCATCAAACTTTAAAGAATCAATTACGAATTTTTTCTTTCGCTGATTCTTACTACTAATTATCGCATTTTTCACCGATAGTGCTGCATCTGTTCAAATGATCTGTAGAGAATTGTAATGGTCGATAATATCAAAATGTCTGGAGGTGTAATCGTCCAATTTTTTCAATGAATATATAATGATAATAATCAACACTGAGAGAAAAGCATATCGTTGATTCAACAATTTTACATGATAAAAAACATATATGAAGGCTTGCAATGTTTTATAGTTGAAGTGATGATAATATAGTTCAATAAACAATACTTGCAAGTTTATTGAAAACAAATGTTGAGATCGCATATGCAACAAAATGGCATATTTGAAACTATTAGAATAGTTTTTGAAACTATTATCAATTTGATAATTGCTACTATAATGATATTTGCTATAACCACGAAATATAGCCGTTCCTCCTGGAAATTATATTAATGGTTGATCCAACTTTTTTTTATATTTGCTATAACCATAAAATATATTCGTTCGTCCTGGCAATTATACATTATAGGTAAATTATCGTCGGACTAACCATCTTTATTATCAAATTACGATATTTTTCTCTGAGTGAAATTATGATGAGGAATATCTCATTTTAATCATTGCGGAACATCCGCAATCGATTGACCGTCCAGATTGTGTATACTATTACTTGTTTAGACGTTACATCTATTTATATGCCTGATGTTGGGTTATGATAGAATTATCAAACATTTGTATCTTTTGAAGATTTATACGGCCAAACGATCAAGGATTTGCCAATAATAAAAATAACATATTGCTCCTCGTGATTGAAATATTCTTCTGGTTTTAGTAGTTTTTAAAACTGCACGAAAAATATTTGCATATATTATTCGATATTCAATTTTATAACCCTGTGACTTTATTTATATATTGACAATTAATCCTGCAACGCGAGTAACTCCCGTGGATTGTTTATTTACCTACCACAAATTGTAAACTCTTCTAAAACGTGACCGCTGATTCAACTAGTGATAAAATGCAGTAGCTATATCAATACACGTTCGACCCGACAGCGCCTAAACCCATGGTTTTTGTTTTCAAATAAATCCTCGATTAATTCAGAATGTATGCTGCAATGTTTGCCAAGCGTAAACTCGGCGTCTTAAGCTTTTCGACGCGCAGCCTTCCACCAGAATCTCTCAATGAAGCAAATACACACACATATTTAATACTTGTATAAATTGTCGATAAATTATCAATCGGTAAAACCGTCACACACGCGCTCGCGCATGAACAACAGTGACTAATGTGATTTGTAAAATAGGTAGTAACGTCGGAATATTAGCTTATTATAATAAGAACTGCCGCACGAGTGTAGATGAAGACAGGAACCTGCTGGAAATTGCTAAACCGCTGAGGACGCTTTGCTCTTCTGAGAGCGCGAGAATTTCGTAAGAATTTTTATCGTTCCCTTTCTCCGTGCGTGAGAAGGCAACGCCGGCAAATGCCCTTTTGCCGAGCGCCCTCGGTTTCTCTGCCTCTTCCCCTTTACCAACACACGCAGGCCTTACAAACTCTTCTTCGTTTTATTTCGTTCGTTCGTTCGTTCTGCTGCCCCTGAAGTAGTCGCATTCTTACAAAGCCTCGAGTGTTGGGTCAACACATCGATACACGTGGCTTTCGGGCGCTGGAAAGCGAGGGGGTAAAAGGGGAACGACAAAGAGTTGTTCGCAGAGACGCCAACGGCGACTCCACTACACCCAGTGACCTATATAAGAGAGACCGCGGATATGCCTTGGAGGATATTCCTCAGGCTCGAGGGCTTAATCTCTTATTCTTTTTTTTTCAGTCGCTGTTTATCCTGGAAATCGTGTTTGCGGTTTTCCGTATGTTCGTCGTATCTCGCAACTGACTCGAGTTTTGCGCGAAATTCTAAAGTGGTCGAAGCGTACTCGCTGCGAAATACCCTTGTTTCTGGTTATGTCGACTCGGCAACTACTCGCGGGCATCGCCACCTCCGCCTCGTTATAGTTTATAAATAGAAAATCATTTGATTTTGACGTATGGTTCGAGCAGCTACTGCCCCGGTATTCGAGGGATCCTTCGAGTCGATGTTTGCCATTCGCTCTCTCGGTAACGCACTTAGAGACTCGGCGATGAAATTCTACTGTAGGCGAGAAAAGGCGAATCGCAATCACTGATGTTTATTTCCGATTTTTGCGGGAATTAAACGGCTGTTCTGTCATAAGGAATGGTTGTTGGATACCGTGTCAAATGTTACTGGAAATTAATAGCACGAAAAGCGAGAAAGCAATTGAATAATTGGGCCCCGCTCGTGATTATCGTTACTGCGATAATGGAGAAGATTTGTTGTATTAAAATATTAATCAAGAGTCGCGGTGGCGACTTGACGTATATTTATTTGCAGTCAACACTTCAACTTGGGGAAATTGAAGCTCAAGAATCAAGAAATACCTGAACGGTTAGATTTAATTTGAACGCAGAATCACGCAAAATCTTCATTTAATAGAGGTTTTTTTCTTGTAAGCAAAAGAGTGTATAATTTATACAAAGTAGAACGTTACAAATTGCTTCTATATTGATTTTTTTTTTTACGAAACTACCTTTAACAATTAACATACTACGAGGAAGTATATTAATTGATTTTAGCTCGCTCATGGGAGAAGCTTTGCAGAAAAAACAAAAAAAAATGGGGAAGCAATTTGCAAATTCCTACTTTGCAGCTTTTTTTTAAAATGAAAGTTGAAATTATGAAAAATCTGGACCACATGACGAATTATAACGAAGCTATATTTCTATCGTTGCTGAAGAGGTTTCATGTATAAAATTTGAGTTCGCTATATTATATGATGCAAAATTCAATAAAAAAAAAAACATCATTTTTTCTAAAAGTTAAAATTCTATGAAATTTTAACCACTTCAACATTATGACAACACTTTGTTCTAACTATCGGCAAATACTACCGCTTCCATCTGTATTGAATTTGTGTTCCTTGTCTCAAGTTTTGCCAAATTTAGAGCAATAAAATTGAATTTCGAAAATTTCAAAACTCAATAAAATCTCAACCTTGTTTTACTTCCGTCAAATGTAATACCAAACAACGTTAAGAGTATCTGCACTTATAAAGAATTATTTAGCAAAATATCGCAAAATTTCTAATAGCAAATGCGCTCACATCTTTTTTTAAAAAAATTCAAAAAGCTATATAATAAAAATGTCTGCATATATTTTGTAAAAGCTTGCAAAAGTCAAAGATGGACTGCTACTTCACTTGTGTGTCAAATTTAAGCTCAATCGGTTAATCGGTTCTTCAGTTATAAGTGACTGAAATTTCGAAGCCCTGCATTCACACACTTTCATTTTTTCCAAACCACTTTTCTTCATGTTTTGTTCTGCGTCTCTTGACATGACAACTTCGAAATTATTTTTTAAAATGAAAACAAAGCGTCGTCTATGAGGAAGCGAAATTATTAGATTTCTTATTTATCTCGGTTTAATCGGCACGAAGTACTGAATTAGTTGCTCATCATGTACGTAAACTGACAGAGCAAAAACACAGTTCAATATAATCACTAGTTTATGCAAAACTGAGGTGGCCGTAATTCCACCGTTCTTCCCTATAGCTTAGAGCTTTTGCGTCCAAAGTATACTCTTGGGCTATTTAGCAAAGTCAGTTCTCGTGGTGCGTTATACTGGTGCGTTTACAGTGCCGCGAGCCTAAGAATACTTTACTGCTGTACCTATTGCACGAGAAGCGTATCGTCTCGTAGCCGCGACGACTTCGCTAGCGAACCACTCACGTTTTCTCGCCGAAGGGATCGGATTCCGCTTTTATCAATGTTATTGAGAGATAGAGCGGTCGCGGGTTCGCTTCGGCATACACGAAGTTGCGCACATTATGGCTTACTTTCAAAGTGTTCCTTTCATTCAATAATAATCACAAGGATATTGTTATAAAATATCGCGCAGTTGCAAATGTGTCCAACATTTTATGCATAACTAATAGATTCCGTTTAATGTACAATTGTCGTGTTAAATTAACTTTTTAGTAAAATGTGAGCATATTAATGAAATCAAAACACTTTTACTGTTGTACTACGCCATACATTCGTTTGCATTGCTGTTGTATATTCAAGTTCAATAGAATTTTTTTAACAGTTCGTGAATGATACAAGATTTTTAACCAAAGTTTTTTCTAGTTTACCTTCATTTTAATTTGTACAATACGATACAGAGAATTCTCAGAGAAGGTCAAGGTTTGTTAATTTTTTGTTTCTTGTTTCAACAGTAGTTTGAATTTAAAGTGGATTTGATTATGATGTATCATTTCAGATGAAAAATGGTTGGATTTCTGTGGATTTTGAAAACAGTGCAGTGTTCTATGATTATAAGATCGATGTTCTACTGATTTAGTGAGAAGGCAATCACGAAAAATTGCAAAATACAAGTAAATTAGCAATTGAAATTGATAAAATTAGTATTCGGGAACATTAATTTCAACGTATATGGCACAGAAGTAAACCTGTCTTGCACAATATATGAAATGAAATATTGTCTGAAGTTATTATTCGATTGATCCCGTTGGAACTCCAGTGATTTCACAAAGTTTCTGTTGAATTAACGCTTATTGGTGCCAGATATATTACTGCGTTGTGTGAAGTGGTAAACATCGAACAGCTACACTACGAAAAATCGTAATAGTACAGTGAACTATAAAGTGACAACGATTAATTTTAGTCCCTGCGATTATCTTCATAATTACGGTAATCATAAAAATAGTTATTCTAACTATTTGGTAGTTATAGTAACTATTCGATAGTTGTGACAATTGTAAAAAAAATGCAAGTAGGAACTAAAAATAAATAGTTGTCACTTCACTGTTACTCATAACTCAATCCTCTCTCATCCTTCGCGGAGAAGTAAAGAAAATTTTGTCTTAAGAACATCTTAGATGTGATACAGCAACGCAGCGGAGTGAACATCGAGCTTGTATCTGGAACTTCGTTTACAGTGTGCTTCATTGTACTGCGCAGCGCGTTCACTTCCCCACGTTCCAAAGTCTGATGCGCCTCATTGAAACACTTCGCTCTACGAATGTGTCAAATTCCACTTCCACTTTTTTACCAGCACGCGATTGCGAGCGATGTTTCGCTATGATAATGTGAAATTGGTGTATCTAATCAGTAGGAAACGTGACTTATTTATCGCCGCGGATAAAATGTGCTTTGCTGTACCATTAGCGGATTATCGCGAGCGATTTGCCACTAGAGAAATATAAATACAGTTTATGATTATATTTCAATGGAAGATAATTTTTTTATGGAGAAGTAATTTAGTATTTTTTTTTTTTTTAATGTTTGGGTGAAGCTTAAATGTGTGACCAACACTAATGCGGAACTCTCACGCATAAACTTGCGCAACGAGCTCGCATCCATTTATGCCGATGAAAATTTTTCATGTCGCCGCTCGTTTTTTGTATAGCGCATTGCTCTGCACGCACATATGTCGTGGGTGTTTGTGCTCCGTCAAATTCTCGTACACGCCTTTTGCGCGACCCTCGGAACTACCCGCAGCAATGAGCTTCTGGTCGTTCGCTTCAAGCACTCAAAAAGTTGCTGGGAAGACAAATACACCGGATTATCCCACGACTCATGGTACCTGATAATTCAAGAAGCAAATGTCTGCTGTTTATAAAATATTTCGTTACACTTGATTGTTATTTATTGTTTCTATTGATTTCATGTATCTATTTTCCTTCCGCGCTATATTCATTAGTAAATTGGCTTTAGAAAAAAAATATGCTGCACTGTTAGAAAACAATTGTGGTATAGAATTAATGTACTTTTCCAGTAAAATTAAAGCAAATTATTAAAATTCAAGTACTTTTACTGTAAAATTAAGGTAAATTATTGAATATACTGTACCATACATTGATTTGACATTTACACTTGTATACTGAATTTCATATACTAATTTATGCATAAAAACTTCCAGTTAAAGTACACTAAATTGCAAGTAGATTCTTTTTACAGTGTGAATGTAAAGTAGACGTTAGAGATAATGAATTTTTTTAAATTTAATATTTACGTAAATAACTCGTGTACACTGTAAAAAAATTGCCGTGAAATTTAATGTATCGGTACAGGAAGTTTTTTATGCATAAACTGGTATAATAAATTTTGTATACAAGTCGAACGTAAAATTAAAGGGTGGTACAGTAATTTCAATAATTTACTTCAAATTTAATGTAAAAGTACATTTCTTTTGATAATCCGCTGTAATTTTACCACAAATTAATATAAATTTTATATCACAATTGTGATTAAATTGAATTTATGATTTCATGCATAAAAACTTCCAGTCTTTTTTAACAGTGTAGGTTCCCATGTGTTTTGCCTAAATTTCTCACAGCCTATCATTCAGCGTCGAAGAGTTCTTGACTTTTCTTTAGGTTCTTCAACTGCTATGTTTTTTCTAACTCTAACGTCGGCAGTCAACAACTCTCCACGTGGAAAACAAGTACATACTGGAATTTTTATGGATATATCCCACTAGCCTTTGACTTTCACACTTGAAAAAAGAAAAATCTCTGTTGAGAAATACACGTTTGTTAATTTTTTTCACACTTTCCTTCAGTGAACAGTGTTTGTTCAGGCGGTTTTCATTATATTACATAATTTCACTTTCATTCAAACCTCGAACCGATTATAAAATGTCTCTATCCATTCAAAAAAGAATGACAAATAGGATCATTTCATAAGAAATAAATCAAACTTAAAAACAAAATTGTTAAAAAGTGTTTTTTCATTTTGAGAATGCTATTTTTCAGTTTAGATTGAGAAAAGTTTTCTATAATTCAGAAAAAATTTTACAGTAATATTCACTTATTTTCTATATAATATTTAGCTATGAGATAATAAATTGAATAAAGATAAATATATCGAAAGTTTTTTTCCAAGATATAAATCTTTGCAAACGACATTGAAAAAAAAAACGTTATATGCAAAATCTGGCTTTCAGTTCTCTCCAATCTTCGGCAATATTGATTGCAGCTAATAAGTTACTTTTGGCCAATCACTTGCTGTAGACCAAGGTTATGCGAGGAAAAAAAAACAACACGAACGAGCGCATCGCCAGTGGAAAAGGTGATAGAGCACGAACGCGATTCTCATCCAGAATAAACTAAAATTCCTGCAAGAGCCTCAAGAGACGTAGATTCTGTCCATCGACGAAAGCTTGACAAGTAAAACGTTCGAGGTGAAGATAACGCATGAAATTATATCGAAGATATACGAGAATAGTTATCTGCCCCAATTACACAGCACGACTAATTAGTAAAGCGGTCGACTTTGATCTTCGAAAACAAAAAAACGTGATATAGAAAGTTGAAATCGAGCTTATGCGGTCGCGTTACTCTTTTTGAACTCTTGCTTTTTAGTAGCAGCTCGGGTTTCCTCTATTGCCGGTCTATCCCCTCTTGTTTCTTCCTCTGTTTGGTGTTCGTGAAATTTATGCTTCCTGTCCGGGCACAATACGTTCGCTGTTGGCCTTACACTAACGCGAGAGGCGCGCACATTCTCTCTCGCTCTCTTTCACTCTCGTACGTATTTAGCTGGACGCCCATTGTTAGGTCCGGGAGATCTCTGTGTCCATTTCATTCCAAATGTTCTACACGCAGCTATTACTCGTACTTCCCAATTCGTTTCGCCTCCGCTAAAGCTCGTTTGCTTCGTTTTTTTTTCTCTCTTATTCTTTATTATCTCCTCTCTCTTTTTTTGGGCAGACGCGAAGAACCGCTTTTCGAATGAGCGCGGAGTTCGAGGCAAACAGAACGTCGGGAAGGCATCACGGAATTAGACGAAAACGACGAAAATTAATAGAGATTGATGCGAGAGCGGGTCCCGCATCTTTCGCCTCCGTCGTCGTCGTTTGCCTTCAGGGCATTAAACACAATATATATATATATATACCTATACACATAGGTATACATACATAACTGCAACCACATTATACATATACGGGCGCGCAATTTCGTGGTCAAAGGTCGGATCTCTCGATTCCTTGCGATGTAACGCGCAGCTCACAAGATCTTGCGATACAAAAACGAAAGCGAGGTAATGAAATGCACTCAGAAAAAAAAAACAAGAGGGGATAACTTACAACGGCGTACATGGCGTTCCTATCGTAGATAGAGACGCTCCTTTTAAGCGAATTCGTTTTATAAACGAAAAATAAATAGTATCGCGTATTTTTGTAAGTTTAGACAACATGGTGGCCGTTTTTTCGGCCGAAAAATATTCCCTGACTTTCCCTTACTAAAGTTCTGACGAATTTTATTTAAGAAATTAATAACGCTAATGAAAATGTATCCAAAACAGGTACAAAACAGTCTTTGATTAATTATTTATTTCGCCGATCAACGATAAACTTTTTTTTCACGTATTTTGTAGCCTTACATGAAATAATGGACAATCTTTGGTAACATAAAACTTTACATAACATGAATCATTATGATAATTCATGTCATATTATACATATTGGGAGATACGGCACCAATTCACTTTTTCCCTGACCAACTTTGGTATTCCTTGACTTTTCCCGGATTCCCTGACCAATTTTTTGTTTCCCTGACTTTTCCCTGTTTTCCCGGTTTTCCTTGACCGTGGCCACCATAAACAACATACTTTTTTATGTACGTTTATTGGGAAGGAAGCGGTGCATTTATAATTTTAGATGAACTCTACTGAAAATGTTTGCGGCTCTATTACCGAAAATTTGATTTATCAGCTGATATATTTAATTTAATACATGCGTGCAATAAAATAACAAAATATTATTTTTATTCTTCTAACTTCCATAGGATGTAGTAGAAAAAAATACTATTATTGCTTTCTCATAGAGAATTTTATATTTTTATCCTGAAACAAATTGGTGCTTGATGAAGTGCCTAAAGTTAATTGTACCTTAACTCGTCAAGTACTCGACCGAATCAATTCAAATTTGAATACCATGTAGAGTATAGGTAAATCTTTACTTGCTATAAATCTTTATTCTCGTTTATGAGGTCTTCCTAATATCATGTGCGTGAAGCAAATACTGTAGAGGAAATTTCTCTTTACTATCAGGAATCGAATTCGTTTTAACATATTTTCTGAAATTCAACTACATTCAAGATAAACTTCATGTTCATTGTCATAAAAAGTGAGAAAACTATGAGACGTGTAAACCTAGATTATCATTCAGTTTTTATAATGAAGTAGAGATACTTTCCGGAATTAAATCAGCCCCGCAGCCGGAAGTTAATCATTGATTACAAATTCAACGGAAGAAAGAACACAAATTGATCACAAAAATAATTTCTGAAAGTTTTATCATCGAATACATTTTAGAAAAATCGATGAAAAAACTTTTTTTACTGCGAAGTAGCAATTGCGCTATTCCGCGTAAGTAAAAAAAATTCAGATTCCTATCAAAGGATTCTATCCTTAGGGTGTAGGTCGTAACCTTGGAATCGTTCTGTGCACATTACTCTCGGTGTACTGAGCGACTCGCGAGTGGGTTGTGATTTGGTTCTCAGCCGACATTCTAATACGGGACCTGAATCTCGAATGCAGAAAGTTGAGTGAGTATAAACATAGTGAGCAGCAGTGGCAGGAGAGGATATGGGAATTTGAGTGGTTTGGGTGGCCAAGCGAAAAGGATCGTGGCTGCGCGGCGCGCGTCGTTCCCTCGTCCAAAGAAGGCGCGCGCAAGAGCTGCGAGGAAAGCGAAAGAACGAAGCAAACGAGCGAGGATCTCCAGCACCGGATCTCGATGGAACAGCGCGGGACGCAAACGTACACACTCGCGGCTCACTGAGATGTGTGGCATAGCGCGTGCAAGCGATAAAAGGAATTTAACGCTGCAAACACATATGTCTATATATATATACATACAGTGAGCAGCAAAAATTCTTCTGCTCTCTCGGATTGTCAGTGTGCAGGAGAGAAGCACCAACAGAACGAGCCGGTCTCTGTCGTATTTCCACAAGGTTAAGAGAGTGAAAGAAGTCGCCGAGTTCAGCTGCGTGTAGTATACTACTATATACAGTTATACCGACACGTGTGAGCTATGCGCTTGTGTATATAAGGACATACTGTAGAGGACTATATGCTAATGTTTATGTGTACAGTACTGCGTTACAGAATAGACCTACGCTCGTTGCGCACTCATCTTCTACTTCTGATTTTAGTGCTAGCTTCGACTGTAGACTCATCCTCAACAGCCGATTTTACTTTGCTATTGTGGAAAATAATTACATCATTCTACGAGGACGCGACTGGTACGCGGTCATGTATCAAGAGATGAATAGGCACCCTCAAGTCTCTTTCAGCTTTTCGAGAAATATTGTCGTATAGGTAAATACCTGGAATTATATTATATATGCATTAGGGTGACAATATTTGAAGCACAATTTTTTTTTCTTAGTCTTATCTCTAAATTCATTTCTTTCCGGCCAAAAAATGATTATTTTTTTCTTCTTTTTATTTTAACACTGCTAACCTAACGATTATTTTTGTGGTTGCATAAAAATAAACCTGACAAAAGCACTGATAAGTCAAAAAATATTTAGAGGTTGTTCACTGTACTCGAAAGTTTTATCTATTATTGGAGACTTAAATTCTTTTCATATCATTTTTTTTATCGGATGAAGCGTTCACTTGGTTCATTTCATGAAAATGAAAAGTTTATTTCTGTGAACGACGTTGACAAAAAAAATATCTATATATAATTTTTTGATAACTGAAATTTTTTAATGCAATGACCAGCCTTTATATAGTTTTTGATCGAGCTGAATTTCCGTGAAGTCTTTCGAGATAAACAAAGTTAGCACTGCTTTGGTTTCATTCTTCGTTTCTTGAGGCTAGACATGATATTTGCGGGTTTCTATGCAGTAGAAAAATGCAGTCTATTTCAAAACTGCGAAAAATACAACCTTTCGACGTGCTGTGTCTTTTTTAATGCTAAAGCTTTTTTAGTCTAGTGAGCAACCTCAAATTATTTTTTTACTGGCAAAAGCTTTTGCTAGTTCTGTTTTAGAAATAAAAGATTATTAAATTAATTAAAGATTAAATTAAATAGAAATTAAAGATTAAAAATAGTTTTTTGAAAATATTGATATTATTGACTGCTTTGAGCGACCTGAAAATATCTTTTGACAGGTCGCAGCTAAAGTACGAATAATATTTTGTTTATAAAAAACAGAATTTTAGGGTGAGAGTGAGAAAAAAAATAGAGCCCAAAATATTGTCAGCCTAGTATTAATTCATGTCCAATATAAAGATCCATTTTCAATTACGAAGATTTTCTGCATTAATTATAAGAATCGTATTATTAAACTCCAGAATTGTATTAATTAATTGTATTTCGATTGAGAAAATAAATACCCAGATAAAAGATTTTTGGAACTTTATTTTCTCGTAATAGAAAATTTCGAAAAACAAGTAGTAAATTTTCCGCACTTATTACGTTATGTGAAAACATCTTTTAAATTAGTGTTTGGATAGTAAGCTGAGAATGAAAAAAAAAATTAAACCCAACTGGTTTGATTATGAGAAAAAATAACGATTTTACTTTACGACGATATTTTTTGGGTGAACGGTGCCGCTTAAAATGTTTTCAAGATTTTAAGATAAAGAGTTTTGATGTTAGCGCTGCAAACAAATAATCTATTTCAACAAAATAATTTACTCGTTTTGATACTGCTTGCATAACTTGAATCAATTTATCAGTTGGCTCTTAAATTTCAAGAAATCTATTAATTTGTGTTTTAGTAATGTTTTTCTACGTCACGAACGCGCGTTTCAATACATTTGTATGAAATAAAGTCCGCCTCTCTGAAACAATTTTTCAAAATGAACGTCCGATTCCTTAAGCTTTAAAATCTCCTTAACACATTATGCAGTTATTTTTACTGCATCTACATGATGCGTTTCGAGTTTTAGAGCTGCAGAACGGCTTCGGCCATTTCGCAGAGTCAACAGCGTCCTAAAACCGCTTGGAAACGAAAAATTTAATGGTCAGGGGAGAAAAAAAACTGCGTCGTCGTGTAGGCGCCGAAAAGAGTTCCTGATGCTCGACGCGTAGTTCCAGAGTTCCGACTATAATACAGTGTATAGGTATATATACAAGCCTATACTATACTATAAATATAAAAAACAAATTGACGAGGCAAGCAGATGCAACTCTGACGGATGAGAGCAATAATAAAAAAAATAACGGACAGTGGATGATAAAGAAACACGGGAAACACAACTAATGGTGTAGTGGATCAAAGATCTGAGCGAGAGAGAATAGAAAAGTTGAAACGAGAAACGGAAACAACATCGAACTGGCTGTCGAGAGAACGACAGAAATCATTCGGACCGGATACACAGTCTCTCGCTAATGATAATCCTTGCCCGTGAGCTGACGCGTGGGTGGTGTATCGAAATCGCATAATATACAATGTGTGCTGCAGACACTGGCTGCCTGGACGGACAGCAACAGAGTCGGATGTCTGCCAAGAGCGCGCGGGTTATCCCGGCGAGTTATGTAACCGTGATTTAAGGTAGCTGCTGCGCTTCACACTAATTAAATCAGTTAAAAATTTTTAAAAATATTTTTACATTTTCTGCTGGTTTAATTAACAGCTCAACGGAGTTACTTACGTAGCAGAATTATTTCTTAATATATAAATAAATTCTCAGCCGTGAACCGAATTTAAAAATCGGCTGATATATATATATATATGTATATGCAAATGTGCGAAGTCATATTTGCTCACTCGCAATTTTTGAAAGAGTAAATCATAAAAATAGACTTATCACGATGATTGATATATGATTTTGATAATTTTGAGATCCTCAACCATTCAGCCGGTTAGATTTTTGATAAGATTAGTAGTTTAAAAATATAGCCGCATGATTATTGAATCTTAACCGGACGTCAGATATACAAATGTCTGTAACTTTTGAAAAACTAATAATAGACGAAATCGCAACGGTCAGTCGATTCGTATCTTTCAGTTATCCAATAGAGATATTAATCATCATAATTGGTGAATATGCGTGTTGATTAAAGATTGTCAAGGCGCTGGCGGATTGTATTCACGTGATACACTTAGACCAAGTAATTTAGAATTGGGGACGTAATCCTTTTTATGTATAGCTGATGAATATGTACTTATTGCTAGTTTTGTCAATTTTTATCTCTAGCTGATGCAATACATATTTTTCAGCTACTTTTGTATGTAATAGCAATTGCTACTTTTGTCATCATCCTTAGATAGAGCTTTGCGAGATTAAAAAAAAATCTGGGCTTTGAAAACAATAAGAATTTGTGTGTACGAATGAAAATAGGTCGTCAACAGCTATTTCAAAAAAATTGACGCCAATGCAAACAAAATTATAATTTGACAGGAAGTAGCTCAGACCCAAATTATGTTAACGTGGTTATGTCGAGAGGCTGTGGTGGGGTTAGGAGCTTGTAGGCGCAGCGGTGCGCAGAATGTGGGGGAGGCATCGTCCACCTAGTAAGACAACTCGTGTGGCATGTAAGCGTTTTGCTTTTAACGTCGTGCCTTCGTCAAATGTCCCGTGACCCATATTTTTTTTTAACTCAATAGAATCGTTATTTACTGACGTGTACAATGCGTTGTTTATAATTTTTTATTTTTTTATCTAAGTGTAATAATTAATTGCCAACTTATGTGGCATGTAAGCGTTTTACTTTTAACGCTCTTGCCTTCATCAAATGTCCAGTGACCCATATGTTTTTTCAACTCAATAGAATCGTTATTTACTGACGTATACAATGCTCTATTTATAATTTTTTATTTTTTATCTAAGTGTAATAGTTCTTGAGTTGAAAATGAGTTCAACTACTTTTCCAGTGTGCGCTATACTTAATATGGCGATTTTGAGAAGTGAATTTTTATTTTTGGTGGTCCATGACTTGCGCTGATTTTTTTTGGGAACGTAAATTTTTATATTTAAAATAAAACGTATTGAAGAATCAAGTTTTTGAATTTGGAATTAATTTGCGACAAGACTAACTTAATTGGGTGAGGGTCAAAATAGCGAATAACCAAAATAGTGAATGGTTAAAACAGCCAATTTAAAAATAAAGAACGGCTGAATCTAAAATGGCCATTATTATGAAATTCGCTATTTCGATCATTCGCTATTTTGACCTCTATTTTGATGAAATGCAATTAAAATAACGAATAAGAAAAATAGCGAAGGGCTAAATTAGCGAATTTCATAATTATGGCCATTCTATATTTAGAAGTTCCGTATTTTTAAATTCGAAATTTTAGCTATTCGCTATTTTGGTCATTCGGGATCAAAATGATCCCCACCCCTTTAATTGGAGACTTGGAAAAATTTGGACTTAGGTCATGGAATAATCGGACTAGAATCTGATCCACTTGTTATGAAATGTCCCATATATATCTCGATTCTTATCGCAGGACCGACGGCGAAAGATTTCTGTAATATAGAGAGATAACAATTTTTTGGCGGCAACATTAACTTTTTTATCATAGTTCTGTCGCTTGCATCATGCATATTAAAGATACTGAAAAAAATCATTTGGCATGATGATAATTTCAAAATTTTATCAACGAATTAATAAGAAAAATTACTTAATTAAAAAATGTTCTGGCGATCTTATTTTTTTTATTGCGAAAATGATTCGTTTATCTATCTAAATGCTTATGAACTTCTTTAAGATCTTCAAATTTGAGTTGAATTTTGTTTACACATTTATTCTTAGAATGAGGGAATTTTTTGCATAAAAAAGAAAGGTTGCATTTCCAGGGAATTAGTTGACCAATATTTTTTTGTCATCAGTTGGTCAATTTTGAAATAACTCGTAGTAATAGTATTTTTTGACAATACATGTACAATTTTTTTACACCGTGATTGGTTGGCTAAAATAAATCCGTAATTGCCAACAGGCAATCGATCTGTCCTTCAGCCTGAGTTTTTATCTATTATTTAGGCAGGGCAATTTATTGTGTGTACTTAAAATTATTATTATGGAAAATAAATCTTTTCAGTACATCTAATGAGCATGAAAAATGTTAAGATTTTTATACCATCGAGTATTTTCAATTTTCTCTAATTTTTCTCGATTTTACAGGAATTGAACACCACTAAGCGATGGAACTACCTTAACGTACCGGATGAGAGCGTCTCTGCTACTCGTAACAGAGAGAAAGATAGAAAGCAACGAGGAGCTTACCGATAAAAATAAAAGAAAGAAGCGTGTCGAGGGCTTCGGAGTCGCAGCGATCGTTAGACTTAAGCAAGAACAGCAAGAAAGAGTTTCCGAGCGGCCATGGACCGGCGAACATATAACATATAACTACATATAACATATAACTACATATAACATATAACACTACACACGCACTGCCAGGATCTGAGGAGCGCACACTACGCACTGTACACAGAAAGCTTAATCAACTTTGAGTCGCGCCCCAGCGTACATATGCAATTATATTGGACGCCGTGCCGCCGCCGTTTGCTTCGACTTGATTTGCATTAATGAGGCAGTTTGTATTTTCGCGACGTACACAGAGTGTAGACGAACTTTTCACAGCGGGCTCTTGTGTTCCTCTCGGATTTTCTGCGGTGTTATGCAGGACCTTGCAGCTACGAATCTATTATTTTTTTTTGTCGGAATCGAGAACGGCACGAGAGAGGCACGAGGCTAAGTTTCTGAAGGCGAGTAATACGTCGAAACCCACGCCACGAGAGCAGAAAAAGTGAAGTAAGAATAGCTAGTCGGGAAGGGCAGGGTCGCGCGTCTATGCGTTGGAGGATTCCTCTAGAGAATGTGCAAAAGTTGTCTATGCGGTAACGTCCAGTAAAAGTTATTCAGCTGCCACCGATATTATTTTTTTGCATGCACAAATAATATAATTGGATACACTGAATCATTTATTTGAAATATATATAATTCATTCAATTATCTTTTATTTAAAGCAACTATATGTGTGTCGTCCAGATACCAATCTATTGCGTTGAATGAACTATAAATTGAGTTAAACTTGTGTACGTGCGAAACTGTTTTTATAGATAAAATCGAATAAAACATAATGCATTTAGCGTAGACGTACCGTTTTTGGCCATCTTAGGACCAATGTGGCCATCACAATCAAAGAAATAAATCAAAACATATACCTAATCGATTTTTTTAAAACGTCGGGTAGGTCAATCAGTTAATTGACATGAATTTGTTTAAAAAATCAACGTGCAATTGTGTGAAAATTTAATAAAATTTAAAAATAATTTAACTAAAGAAACGATAAAAATGGTCACAATAGCTACAGTGGCCACTAACGGTACATTTAACCTATTACTTTGTATCCTGTAAGCTACGTAATTGTATTTGCCGGTGTACACTACGAATTGATTCAAGTAGTTGCTTCATAAATAAATTGGCTATGTTTAATTCGAATACCCACTTAATTTAAGCAATTAAATATTAAAGTGATTTACATAAATATTTCTTACATCGCAACAAATATTGTTTTGATTTAACGATACCCTTACTTGATAGAATTGACGATATAATTTGAATACCTATATTGTCTGACGTATTCATAACAGTTTTATTGAATCAACATAATATTCAGTAGAAAAAAATAAATATTTTGTGGGTTCAATGAAGTTTTTATTTCATTTATCAATTCAAGAAACTAAATATATAATTGGTACAAATAAACCTTGCACTTGAATATTTTTGAATAAATGGTTTATTTGAGAATTTAGTGTATCCAATAATATTTTTCTCTCAGTGTGCGTTCACAGTACGTACACTGTAAAAAAATCTACTTGAAGTTCAGTGTACTTCTACTGGAAGTTTTTATTCATAAACTAGTATATGAAATTTAGTAAACAAGTGTAATGTCAAATTAATGTATGGTACAGCATATTCAATAATTCACTTCAATTTTACAGTAAAAGTACTTGAATTTTAAGAATTTGCTTAAAGTTTACTGGAAAAGTACATGAATTCTATACCAAAATTGATTATTATATAGTTGATAATGCGGTAACGGGATGATTCAACCGGAAATTAAAAACAAACTGTTGTTTGTAATGGGAAAAAAGTTGTCCTGCACTTTGTACAATATTTGGGCAAATATTTGTATTTGTACGTTTGAATTGATATGTGCAATATTTGAATAATAATGTTTTCATAGTATATAGAGAATACAATTGAAGTTTCATAACATTTTTCCGAACTTTCCTGGTAAAAATACCCACTTTTTATATCGCTATTTATGGTTTTATAATGTAAACAAATATTAGGTAAAAGAAATATCATAATTCTGTTGTTGAAAATACATACCTTGAAAACAATAAGCAGGAAAAGCAACTAAAAAATTATGAAGAATTTGATATTTGAAAAATCAATATTAGGAATCTTCGATTCTTCAAGTGCATTCAGAAATGTTTGGGTAATCAGCGAATAACCTTTAACCTTTTGAACGACCTTTACGTAGAAAAACTGATATTCCTCCGAATTGAAATGGTAAAAAAACCTTTTAAAAAAAGGTATAAAAATATATTACCCATAAAAAATATAAGATGCATTCTACATTGCATAACTTTTTTTCCCATATAGCGTAAAATTCCATGTGATTCACGAGCTTTCAGAATTTCGAACAGTCGTCGGCGACCTCATCATATCGAGGAAATAGATCTAGAAAAGTTATATCGACGTAGGACAATTCGGTTTATTGTAACACGTTCATTCATAGCGATAGCTATCTTATCATATCGTTCGATTCAAACAAGAATTTTTGGGAGTGCTGCGATGATTATTTTGCCTTGAATGGATAAAAGTTATAGCACATTTTAACACTAAAGTGGAAAAACCGTTTTAGTCTAATATTACAGTAAGAGATGTTGGTGTTTTAGTGTTTCGCACTATTTATTGTTGCTAACAGAATGTTTGTATTTTAGTTGTATCCCAAATTGTATCAAATTAAATCTCCATACTTTTTTTATGAATAGAGAATATGATAATATTTATTTATTTATTTATTCATTTTTCAAATATTTTCTTGTGATCATATTTTTACTCATGATCATACAATATTCGTTCGAATTCAAACTAAATAGTTTCAATCTAGGACTAAAAGTGGCTTTTCTGTGACAGAAAAGTGGAAGAGGAAAGTCGCGTTCCATGAGAGATCAATTCGAGTCTCTTTAAAAAGTATCGATAAACGTAAGAGAATCGAAATAAAATGATAATAATACATCACATGTGACAGTAACCTGTTGCTATGGCGTAATCGACTCCCTCGGTAATTACACAGTGTGCCAAAATAATTTTTCCAGAATATCAATATTTTTATAGTGTTATCATTCAAATTTCATATTCCTGTCGTTCTTCAAGCAAACATTATCGTATTCACCATCAGATACACGCATAGATCGTTGAAATAATTAAAAAATTAAGAGTTTATATGTTTGAGAAAAACATGGACCATTCGCACAAGAGTTACAAGTTTTTCTCTCGAGTGCTGAACGAAATTTCCAACCCCAACTTCCGAAAAATGTTTTTTTGCGCATGCAAGAGCTTGCAAAAAGTGTACATTTCTGGACGGAGTACTGAAAATAAAGATGATTTGTTTCGAATAAAAATGGCTCTTACCGCTCGTTTATGAGACTCACTCTCAGTTATTCGTGCCAAAAGTATTTCGAATAAGTTTTCATCCGAATTTCGCATCCCTTCGTACTAATTACCGGATAACGTATCGCACCGAGGTCACAGATACATCAGAACCTTGAACGCCGACTGCGTACGGATATGTTTCGGATGTCAGGCCCACAAGCGATATCGAATACCAACGAGATGTTTATATCGATAACGATAGACTGGAATAGTACCCACGCATGGCAAAACAACTGACATGCCACGACGCGCCGACACTTTTTCACCTGTCTTCCGTACTAATAACCCAGCTCCGCTGTACAAACTACACGTATCTCGTAAAAAAAAAAAAAAAAAAAAAAAAAAAAAAAGCACCTCGAAGATTTTACATAAAAGATAAACACTCGTTACGCGTTCTTAAACGTCCATAATGTAACATCTGTAATTTTCCGTAAGCGCGCGTCGAATTCACTGTATACATCGTCTCTGTCAAACCAGTTTTATTTCGATAAATTAAAAAAAGCGGTCCTTTTATTCCTCATAATAATTCAGTCGCGGCAAAATTAATTACTCGAAGCGTATAATGAAAAGTACCAAACTGTGTATACGCATAATAATTAAGTTGCCATTGACACGACATCAATTCGGAGCTTCACACGAAAACGTCACCGTAGTTCGCAGCGCAAGAACGACCATATACCGGTCGATAGATGCGCAGCACGTGCGTGTGGCCCACGGCTAATTTCCGCAACGCGACACTTGACAGCCGGAAGTGCAAGTCGCAGGATCGATTCGCACAGCACTTCGGAAAATCGCAGGACTCCGTTAAGCTAAACAAGCGGAGAAACCCGTGTGTTAATCATTCGCTGACCGAGCGAGCGATAAGGATTCTATGCATAAAACGTTAGGCCGTATGATGCACAGCTGAGAGAAACTTGTTGCGATTAGATTGGCATACAGGGAAACCCGTGAAAGCTCGTAATCCCCTTTCGCCGCGTCTGGCACGTTATCACGATCCATTAACCAACTATCAAGATTCGCGGTAGCTACTAGACGCCAAATAAAAAAAAAAAATTAATAATGCCTTCACACGTTACATCTATCCAGTCGTGTAAACCCGGTAAGTGAGCGTCTATCAATTAAATCCGCGCCCGAAATTTTGGGGTATTTAAAGAGAAAAACAAAAAGTCAATAAGCATCGTGAAAAGCAGCATATAAGCGTCGCGAGCATGCAATGCATCTGTTTGTCTATTAATACGATAGTATACACACAACATATACGCCACAATCGGGTTTCCCGCAGTGTGGCTGTCGTTATTTAATCTCGTTATCAAGCAGTCGTCATTCCTACCTTAGATATTATAATACTACGTGCACTCTCGATAAGAAAACTCAGTGACGGAATTGACAGAGTGTCCAGTAGCGTGTGTTTAAAACCCGTGATAGCCCGAGCGACGCCCCAGTGTCTCGTGTAACACTGTCGGCTGCCGGCGCACGACTGTCGACATTTCGCGGCCGCGACCGGCCTAGATATATAAGAGCTATTTTTAGCGACTGTCGTCAGCGAGACGGGCGTCTATTGGTCCGCGGTGACGTGACCGCAGCGAATGATTGGCTGTCGCGAATCGAGGTAGGGCCCCCTGAGGCTGCTGCTGTTGCTGATCCTCTCCTCTCCGTATACTACATGTACACGAGACTTATCGCATAATACATGTACATAACTACATGCACGGTAACGACGGATCTGTGGGTGCGACTCTCGCGCGATCGCGAGAAGACAGAAAAGCGCGCGCGCGCGACATTTGTTGACATGAAACTGTCAGGTATAAATGCAGAGAACGGGCCGCGCACTCGGCCACTTTTCTCTTTCTTTTTCTTTGGCTTTATCGGTCGAGCCGTGCCGGTATAACTATCGCAGCTCTTGTATTAAAAAAGGAAGATGCCACCTTTGGAAGAGAATTCTTTGAATCTCGCTCGCTCACAGATATGCGACGCGTCGTTTACTTATCTGTGAGAGACTAGAAATCGTGGCGCAGCTGAGAAAGAGAGAGAGAGAGAAGGTGGAGATGCGCTCAAAGCGCGCGTGGGCGTTTGCACATGTGGATGAAGCAACGTGAGTTTGATTGTGTGATGCTGTTATACGGACGGAGTGTATAGCGGTAACAGAGAAGCAGGATATAGGAGATGAATCCGAGTGACACCGATCTTTATCCCAGAGACGAATAAATCCGATCTCTAGGATCTCGTTTTCTTGGGGTTGGGTAAAATTTATAAATGCCCGCGGGTGATATCTATATACCGAAAGTTGTGCGATGCTCTCGATAACCTCGGAGATCAAACGGTGCGTCGCTCTCGTTACTAGATATAATTGACGAGCGACGTTGACGCGAGAGCTGTTTCGGTGCTCTGGCGATATATAATTGCGAGACTGCGCGCTTCGTGCTTTTGCTTGCTTTTTGACGCATAGAAAATTAGGATAACTGCCACCACGATGCCAGCGCTCGTGTGTCGCGGACGCATATGTTTACGCTACAAATGGCCAGCAGCGCGCATTAGACACGCTCAGCGCTATTAATTTACCCGTTGAAGCTTTCGAAAAGCCTTGAGGGACTCTGTGGCTACCAGCGAACGACAATCGAGAGGGCCGAGCCTTCGCGCAGCTCTATGAAATCATAGTTACCCGCGAGGCGCAACTCATTATTCGACAAATTACTCCACTCTACAATGTACCAATGCGATGCTCACACACGCGCTCGACGCGGTCATCTTAGTCACGTACGCGTGCATATGATTCTAGATCGAGTGATCGCCTCTCACGCTGACAATTGTTCGATCTGGGATAGGCCGAAAAAAATCGGCAAACCTTCGAGCTTATCCTGAACTGTTTGCACCGACTGCCAAGCGTTTATGAGATATGGATGCTTAGAGTAATAGGGGTAATAATAGATGGACCGGTGAGAAACCCTTCGCGTTTTGCTGCGTCCACGAGATGCATTAGGCGTTCTCTCTCAATGCTACCTTTCCTGACCTTCACGGATGTTTCTCATAATTAATAAGAGGACTATTTTTTATTTATTCGATGTGACTCTGAGATGAAGCTTTGTTTTCGAGAAACTTTTGTTTTTATATGACGTTACTTAAGATTGTCATACGGCGAGGAAATTCGTTTATTAAAAATTACTGGATGGATGTGTGTGTGTATTTCAAAGCATTTCAAAGCACCGGATCTGAAAAGCGGTTTCGGTAATTGAGATAAAGTTTGGTATACCGATAAAGGAACTACGATCTTCTGTTTTTAAATACTCATGAAAACATTTAACGATTTGGTAGAATTTTGTAAGATTTTGCATTTTACGAACCAAGTTTGTGCAGTTTTTTTTTATAGCCGCTGATTATCAGTTAATGAGCTACACAGTTGTTCAGGAATAGTTGGTAATATTAAAAGGAGGACGGTATTGAATTCGAGCTCGATTTATAAAATGGTTCGGTTTATTATTATTATTCAATGGAGGCGCCGCTCAACAATATTTTCATTCGATTCGTCAGGTGATGAATGCACTAGTAATTGAACAATTACCAGTGAAAAAACTACAGCTTTTTGAGAGTACATGATATATTTTCACGACTAGAATGAATATTTGGTTTCTGGTAGAAAAGTGAGGTTCGATTTGCCCGTTCATTTACTGGTGTTTTTGGAATTTTCGTATGTAGTATTTATTTTCATGAACTTTGCGATGGAAACACAACAGTATGTTTTTGTTTCGGAAAATTCAATATTTTGATCGTTCATTAAAATTTTCAACGATAATGTGGAAATTCACATTTTATAGAAACCCACGATAAACAAATCGATTTGCTTAACTGTTAATTTACTGGTGACTTCACCATATTATTGTTGATCGCATGTATCTCTATAATTTCTTACCGTTCCTAATAACATATACGTAATGCTACATAAAAAATCCTTTTCTTACAGTTTAAAAAAAATAATAATTCTTGTTTTTCCTTGTTGTGTAAAATGGAAGTAAAAATAGCAAAACAAATGCATTTGAGAGTTTACCAAGAATATACATGTATCTTAAGCCTCATTTTCTTTTTGTGCTATTAATTTTTCGTAACATCTATAAATATCTTAAAAAACGGAGATGTGATGACTAAATTTCCGTTAAAAGGATCGAAAACTAGGACGAAAAATAATTTCAAATTAAATGTTAAAGGTGAGTTTCAGAGTCAATTTCGATCACTTCCTAATGGGATAAAAATCAGAAAAAAATTAATGCATATAAAACCTGCTGGACAGATTGATTTCGCATAATAATAATCCCAAAAAGTTATTAACAAATTGGTGAAAAAAACAATTAGTTCAAATAAATTAACATATCATTTTCATTTTAAAAAAACTTAAGTTGACTGTTTATTTGTTGAACAATTGTTTTTTTCACCAGTGTGTTAATAACATTTTGGGATTATTATTATGCGAAATCAAACTTTTCAGCACGTTGAATACCGATTTTTCTCCCATCGGCAAGTAATCGAAATTTTCTATGAAACTACCGATGACAGGGATGTACCTATAATACATCGTTAACTAAGATGCTTAAAGAAAACGAGACTTTATCGCCGAGAATGCCTCACATACTGTACAGTTTTATGAGTTAACCGTGTGCATACTCAGCACAATACAGTATATTTCAGCGCTTGGCGAGGATCGATAGTTTTCTTCGTTCCTAGCTGTGTTTAGTTCACGGTCATCCGCGGATATGCGATGTGTGCACGCAAGCTAAATTCCTCCCGCGGCAAATCCTTTCGTACCTGGCGTACGAATGACGTCGGGATACCTGTTAGAATTCTTAAATTATCCACTGCGCAAACCTACTCGTAGAACAGATAGTTTTGCATATCTGGATCGCAATCGAAACGTATCGGTGGCTATGCACTGGGTTATAGTCGGGGTTATAGACAAGAGTTTGCTTTCTACAGATCGAGTGATTCACACTCCGTAGATTGTGCTCCCGCTATCGCGATTTAAATGCAAATTGCGGAACGGGGAAAGATAAAAATCTCTGGGGGTTGCACCCAGCGCCGTTTATTGCGTGGGAGTGGGTGGAACCCGCAGCGAGAGGTAAAACAATCATGTCAGCGCCCAGGGTTCCAAATGGCGACGTTTAGAGATAGTTTCAAGTATTATAAGAGCCGCGCACCGCCTCCGGACCTGCGTAATGTCATCGATTTCGTAAAACCCGATCCCGGTAAGGTTAGTGACGGAAAGTCGAGCTATTTTATGTTCAATCATTAGCAATGCTTGCTCCCTTTTTTTTGTTAGGTTAAACGTGTAGCTCCGTGCAACTATGAGTTTTCCAAGGAGCAATTTGGCTTGCGAGCGACGAATACGTGGGAGATCTGGGAATTTCTTAATAATCCTGGATTGATCTTCATAAGGAATCCTTTTACTTCTGTTGGACAACGCTTCTGGATCACAAAATGCTTAAGGGATTATTCAAGGAAGCCCAATAAACTCAATCTGGATGCTCATCATTTTCTCAACGATGGTGAAAATTGGTGGGATGTTTGCACTGAGTGAGAATTCTTTATGGTCTGAGATGTTGGAAATAAGAATGTGGAAGAAATGCAGAAGATTATTCTTAAGACGCGGGAATCTTTTTTTTTAAATGGGTTGTTGGGTACTTATACAGATTTGGAATTCATTTTAGAGTTTTATAATTACTTGTTGTTGTACCTTGTGACTGTGATGCAATTAAGATGGAATATTGTGAAAATTTTTTTATTCTACCTTTAGAGCACTTTAATGCATTCCTGTTGAAAATATTGCATGACTTAGATTTTTACACAATTGAATCTAAGTAACGTTATTAGAATGTCAACTATATGAGCTGAAGATGCCAGTTAAATATACTATAAGCATTTTCAGTGACAATTTTAATCAATCGAAATTTGAGGACTTTTCATCAAATTTTCTTATTAGTATTAGTTTATTTTTTTTTGGCATTACAATTATTCAAAATCAACGTTTTTAGTAATTTTACCATTGTTCCTTTTATCTTGCTCAAAATCACAAAATATTGATTGTGCATGAATTTTGAAAATGGACATGAATAAAGAATTTATTTGACGGTCTATCTGGAGCAAAACTTGTGATATGTAGCTTAAGTTTTTTAGCTTTTTTTTTTCAATCATTAATGTCTCACTAAATTTTTTGGCTGATAATTTCTGTACCTGAGACATCATTGAGCAGTCAATATTGAATTTGTGGTAGATATTTTTTACCTGAATGCAAGTAAAATGGAATATCTCTTACCATTTTAGAAATTCTGCTAGGAGTAAAGACCTCATACCAAAACTGAGATGGGCAACACTCGGCTATCATCATAATTGGGACACAAAGCACTACTCGGAAGATTCCAGAGCAGATATGCCAACAGAACTGTCAGAGATGACCAGAATTTTAGCCAAAGTTACCGGTTTTAACGAGTTTAAAGCGGAAGCAGCGATAGTAAATTATTATCGTATGAACTCGACTTTGGCCGGTCACACCGATCATTCCGAAGTCGATCGACTAGCGCCGCTTTATTCTATCAGTTTTGGACAATCTGCAATTTTTCTTATTGGTGGGATGACTCAGGAAGAACCGGCGACCGCTTTGATTCTCCGGAGCGGCGATGTCGTCGCGATGACCGGCGAATCGCGACTGAGATATCATGGGGTGCCGAAAATTCTAACAGCCGATCGAGTCCCGTGGGATTTAGATAACATAAACGATAAATCGTGCATTGAAATGAAATCGGACGATTGGTGCAAAGCAAGAAGTTTCATTTCTGAAGCTAGAATTAACATCAATGTTCGACAGGTGTTAAAAAACGGACAAACAAAGCTTTATTCAGACTAGTAACGGAAAAATCATATTGAGTAACTCATCGAATTATTACTTTTAATTTAACCGGACAAGCCATTGAATTCACACTATATAGTACATAAAATCTTTAAAGCGATCCTTCTATTACATTTCTACTAAATTCATGTACTCAATTGTTCCGTTAATTTCTGTTTTTGGTTCTTAGTTTTTTCAGTGCCGTATGCCACGTATAATTTCTGCGAATTTTTAATTAAAAAAACGGATACGTGTTTCACGGAATATATGAAAAAAACTTCGAAAGAAAAATAATTTCTAGTCAATTAAAAAGCTGCCTTTTTCTCCATTCATTTAATTTTCATGCGTTTCTCACAAGAATATTTGCGTGAAGAAGTTTTTGTTTCTTTTCTTCAATAAGCTGTTTAGGTACTTGACAGCTTATTAAAAAAATTGCAAATATAAATCATATAAAATAATTGATGTAACGAATTCAGAAATAGAGCAAGCAAAAAATACTTACAAGGCTCGTTATGTTTCCATGTGTAAATAACGTGTAACCTGGTCGCATAATTTTTTTCATATATATTCAATTCATTATATATCTCTAACTTCCATAGAGAATCGAGAAAAGATATAGAGAATATAGGACTTTCTGTCACTATATATATAAGCACATATATTCGAGTGTATACCTCCAGTATACTTTATTTTTAAGGGGACGAAGCCTTCTATTCTAATGGAATTTGCGTTCCTTCTTTTCATCGGCAACTCGTATACGAAGTCGATATTTAAACAAAAAGTAAAATGTATACGCAGTGTACAATCATTACATGCTGTACAAAAACCTGTACAATTTTATGAAAAGAAGTCATTCACAGGTTTTGTAAATAATTTTATATCATTGAACGATACCTTGGCATTGAAAAGTTTAATAAAGATCTTTCGTTACGAAAATTGCAAGACAGTAAAGCTTTCGGAAGATAATCCGGACGATCGTCTCGACTGAGGATAATGTGGTTTTCCTCCTCGAGTGTTCGTTTTTCATCAGCAAGACAACGTCGATTACGCCGACGCCAGATCGCTGAAAGTCCATTCGTTGGAAAACACGCTCAGAAAAAAAGCTCTAAGAAACCTAGCAAAAAAAAAACCTTTCGTTCACGCGAATTTTTCGAGGCTGCGGGGCGAGTTTCATTCTAATGAGAATTTCATCGCAAGCGATCCTCACTATTCCAGGTTGCCAAGAATTATCGTACCGATCGTTGTGGACTGCTTCGTTAGACTCTTGGTCTTGAACACCGGTTGATCCGTTTATCATTGTCAAAATTCTGGTAAAATTTTTATCACTACCGTAGAAATTTTTTTGCGAACTCATTGCACTTGAAATTTAAAAGTTTATAGTTGGGTTGTAAAATTTGTTAAATTTTGGTTAAGTGGCCGAAATTTGTTTGGGAGTTGACATCGTTCGTTTAGCTTTGATGCGACGCTATTTTGTCGAGAAAACATGGTTTTGCTGTTGCTCCATATTCAAGGAACCGATTTTCGTTTTTATCGAAGGCTGTACGAAGTTTACAAGCGTTCATTTTTATCTTACAAGCAGTTCGATTTTTTTCTCCTAATGCATATTGTTTTACATTGTTTTTTTTGCCGATACTGCGTTTCGTAAAAAAAAAAAATCCGGTGATGAGAATTCATTTACAACGGTTGATTCGTTGGAAATAGCCGAAAAAATTCGGAATATAAAGTTCTATCGCTTTTAATTTGGCATTTTGCTATATCTACCTTTGAATGGACCGCGACAACGTTGATAATTATTTATTTATTCATTTATTTATTGACAGGAACAAAACTCACTCAATTGAATTTACATATAGTAGTATAAAATCAACAATAATAAAATATAAAATAACATCATTATTTTTAAATACGACAACCTTAAAAGCGGTAAAGACAAACACAGTCTGAATTACCGCGCGGGCAATTCAGCGTCAAATTAACTATTATGCGAAAGACTGCAAATTACAAGACAACTCAGTATATTTTTTTGACACGTTTAACAAGAAGGAAATAAAATCACATGACGAGTTGTTAGCCCTGTGATAAATGCAAATTTTCGTACACTTGATAGTGTTATCAGTCTAGTTTATGGATTTTCACGAAATTCTAATTGATTCCAAGTCTGTAGTGCTCAGTAAAAAAGGCATATCTTTTGGAATTTTGAGTGAGGAGACAAATAAATTTCGTTCTTTTATCGTTTACTGATAAACTGTTCAACTTACCAACGGAGCGCGTTTAGTGGCACGCGCTCTACTGCTCACGCGACGAACTTCCGCTTTCACGAAGTCAGCTGATCTATCTCATTCCTGTCTGCTTGTCTGTATCAGCGAATATGTCGGGAAAAGACAGGCTTCCAATTTTCCCCTCTCGGGGGTAAGTTAAAGACTCAATGTACTTAAATCCGCAATTATTCTTTTCGTAAATAATCAATTAACATTTTCCGTGTATTTTTTATTAAATTTTCATTGCCGTTCAGTCTATGTAACACTAACTCCAAAAACTGGGTGTAACCCTACTCATAAAAAAGAGTAACTAATCTGCCTTAATTCTAATCAGGGAAAGAATTTATTACTGTTAATATTTTGAAGCGGTTTTTATAAGTTTTTGTCGAAATATTTTTTTGGTACTGAAGTGACATTTTTTGTTTACATTGCCATTTGTGACCTTCAGGCTTACTGGAATTTTTTAAAAGTGTTTTGGTGGTTTTTTAAACTGCAAAATTGTAATGTGACATTGCTTCTTTACAGTGCCCAAATGTTGATGAAGTCCAGGCTTCAGGGAGCCACTAAGGGACATGGATTGCTCAAGAAAAAGGCTGATGCCCTGCAAATGCGTTTCAGGATGATTCTGGGAAAAATCATTGAAGTGAGTTTAAGATTAGAAAAGAACTTTTTTATATATCATACTTTGTAATTCAGTGTCTATATTACAACTGTCTCAGAGATCTCTTTTGATTGGCTTGAATTCAATGTCGCTTAGGTCCTGATGAGTTCTGTGAATTTTTTCTAATAATTTTACCCCAAAAAAGTATGTTTTGTGGAGATTCAAATCTCAATTTTTTCCAACATTTACATCTTGAATCAAAAATTTCAGAAGAATGACACAGGATAAGTAATGTATATTTTGAATGACAGTTTGAATGTGATTCTACTTGAGTTGTAATGTTTTTTTTTATGTTTAAAAAACTCATTATTGGAACGACATAATTAAGTATTTTTTACCTTCATATATTATGAGCGCAACCACTTTACTTGTAATCTACAGAATATCCAGGCTTATATGTAAATCACTAGAAGATCAGCAGTGAGGACATTTAATATTTAAGCAGTAAAACATCGCGTGAACCTAAAATCGCCAAATGTACCGCATATATCGTTTTTAATCAATTTTTAGGACTGCCTACAGTTTTGATGGTCACCCTAAATTTTCAAGTGAAACTTTGTCAATGTATAGTATTATTCAAAAAGTTTAACTTCTAAATTCAAAGCCACTAGAATCTGCAAAATTTCACATGAGCAACTTGAAAGTATTTGAAAGAATTTTTAAAAATCGACTTTCATACGAAACCTAATTTGCCAAACGAATTTCAGACGAAAACTTTGATGGGAGAAGTTATGAAGGAAGCCGCCTTTTCCCTCGCGGAGGCCAAGTTCGCGACTGGAGATTTCAACCAAGTTGTCCTACAGAACGTGACAAAGGCGCAGATAAAGATTCGTTCGAAGAAAGACAACGTAGCCGGTGTGAATTTGCCAGTATTCGAGTCTTATCAGGACGGCACTGATACGTATGAGCTCGCTGGTCTTGCTCGAGGCGGTCAGCAGCTCGCAAAACTCAAGAAAAATTATCAAAGTGGCGTGAAACTATTGGTAGTACTGGCTTCACTGCAAACGAGTTTCGTGACTCTCGATGAGGTGATCAAAATCACGAATCGTCGTGTAAACGCGATTGAGCACGTGATTATCCCAAGAATCGAGAGAACTCTCGCTTACATTATATCCGAGCTTGACGAGCTCGAGCGAGAGGAGTTCTATCGGCTGAAAAAGATTCAGGACAAGAAGAAGGTGATAAAAGCCAAGGTACGGAAAATTTCAAACCGGAATTAACAGAATTCGAATACAAAAATATTAAAAATGCTCGTCAATATATTTTCAACGTATCAACAGTTAAGATAATTTATTGACATTTTTTTTAAAGAATCTTTTACATGTATTCACTCGATCTGAGAAGTATTTTGAATACATTTTTATTCGAATACTGTCGATCCCTGATGTCAACTGGGACACAATGCGCAATAAATCACGACTCGCATACATAATCTATTGGTTTGATTCTCATTTAATCTTTCAGGCCGAGGCACATCGCCAAGAAATGATCGCTGCAGGCAAGGATGTTCACGCCGGTAACATGCTGGACGAGGGTGACGATGATCTGCTTTTCTAAACAATATTTTTTGTAAATAACCGTCGTCGCATTCGCACATTCGAATATGTTTTGAAAAAGAGAGTCGTACGGTCCGTACTGGAAATTTGAAATAGAGATATTATTGTTGGTCATTAAGGAAATTCTGTCCTTAGAGACGATAAATATACTAATGTACACGGTTTAGTCTCCGAATGTTGATACACGAGTCTCTGATCGAGAAGGCGAAAAGCTCCCTAGCTTTCTCACTCACAGACTCGTTGAATTTCAGAAGAAATATCGACACTTTTTGTACAGTTAATCGTGTCGTACTCTTCATTGTTTCGTCAACTGCTTTTTGCAGTCAACCAGCCCAGATGCATAATTTAGCGTTTAAGCACATGTTTAACGAGTGACCGAGGTAATAGAACCGGAAATGCCTGTAGTAAAATGTCCAACAATTTTTCTGGTCTACCAATGAATTATCGGGTGCACTTAAGTGCTTATTCTTAAAAAAATATTGCGTCAAAAGGCCAATGCGCGCATGGACGCAGCTTATCATTTTAGATGTATCAGAATGTAAATAACGACGGAACGAGCCATCCTTAGGTTCCTCGGTAAATCCGGAGAATTAATTATTCCGTTGCTTGTTACTTTTGTCGTTCATAAATAAACAATTATATTTTTAAGAAGAAAGTACTACTTCGAGTATTCCAATTGTCGTCTGTTGATCGATCACGATGTGGGTATGAATAAATCATCATTTTATCTTGTATATCACTCCACGGCTTGCGTATGTTATACTATATATAATCATATAGTCTGATACAAGGTTTACTGTAAGATAAGTTTGAAGGTATTTAAAGAAATATTATACATAATAATAAACGAGAGTGTATCGTGTCTCTGTACGTTGCAATTTTTACGGATTTTGTTTATTATTCGATTTTCTCCGCACCCCGAATTGTTCGAGTGCTGAAAAAATTGTTTATGACAATTTATATTTGGCATAGGAATTTTCGAAATGGATATCGTGTATGTTAAATTTAATATTATAAATTTAATAATACTATGGACACATTGCAAAATACTTGTATATTAAATTTAATTTAATGCGCGATATCTGCAAAGAACAAGCTTTGTTTACAGAACATTTTAAGGTAACTAAAGAAGAATTGCATTCAGCCATTCATATAAACACGTTACTGTTTGAATGGAAGTAGCAGTAATCGAATAAAGTCCCAGCAATGAGTTTTGGCATATCAAGATTCGAGAATAGTCAAAAAAAGCTTCATCAATATCAGGCAAAATCGTCATGTAGAGACCAGATTGTTTTTTTAACTTATGTCGCTACCAAGATTTGATTTTTATAAACTTGAATGGATAATCTGAAGCAGAAAACAGTTACAAAATTATTTTCATTTTATTCGCATTTGGTTTGAAACAGCTTTTTGGAATATAAAAAAGTGCGAACACATTTTCAGCATTTTTTCAGAAGACGTATAGAATTCATGAATAATTATAAAATATTATAAACATTTGCTAATTTACAGGTGATTTGCAAATTGCACTGCATACCGCGGATGTCGTTACAAAAGGAAATTTCCGAAAAAAGATTGGTTTAAAAAATATTCAGACATTTAGTTTACTGGAAATCTTCCGACATTTATTCCATAACAACGTTCGAGATAGATTTAAGATCAGAGCTTTTCTAAAGTATTTCGATAATGAGAAATCAATGTCGAGTCTTGACATTCTCGAGAGAAAAATGAGCACAGGGCATTGAAAAAACTTGGGCGCGTGTAAAAATAATGATTTCTCAGAAAGATATCGGAGAATTGCTGAGTTTATCGGAAAACGAGAAAAATTAAGATCCTCGGTGCCGGTTTTTCACGGTTATTATGAATTCTGCGTGTTCTATCACTAAAATAATGTTATATTCCTGTTCAGCGACCAAAAATACATAATATAAACTATGTGCAGACTCCGAGGAATGATGCAAACAGTTTTTCGCGTTTTTCTCGCGAAATATCGGTCCTAGCGCAAAAAGGACGTTGATCTGTGATCACTCACTTCTCAGGCGGATTTCTAGTCTCCTGATGAGTTTTTCGTAAAACCATGTGCATATTCGTAATCAGCGGAGCACAGGGCATTGAAAAAACTTGGGCGCGTGTAAAAATAATGATTTCTCAGAAAGATATCGGAGAATTGCTGAGTTTATCGAAAAAAGAGAAAAATTAAGATCCTCGGTGCCGGTTTTTCACGGTTATTATGAATTCTGCGTGTTCTATCACTAAAATAATGTTATATTCCTGTTCAGCGACCAAAAATACATAATATAAACTATATGCAGACTCCGAGGAATGATGCAAACAGTTTTTCGCGTTTTTCTCGCGAAATATGGGTCCTAGCGCAAAAAGGACGTTGATCTGTGATCACTCACTTCTCAGGCGGATTTCTAGTCTCCTGATGAGTTTTTCGTAAAACCATGTGCATATTCGTAATCAGCGGAGCACAGGGCATTGAAAAAACTTGGGCGCGTGTAAAAATAATGATTTCTCAGAAAGATATCGGAGAATTGCTGAGTTTATCGGAAAACGAGAAAAATTAAGATCCTCGGTGCCGGTTTTTCACGGTTATTATGAATTCTGCGTGTTCTATCACTAAAATAATGTTATATTCCTGTTCAGCGACCAAAAATACATAATATAAACTATATGCAGACTCCGAGGAATGATGCAAACAG
Organism: Tromatobia lineatoria; assembly: GCA_949699805.1. Taxonomy (NCBI): domain Eukaryota; kingdom Metazoa; phylum Arthropoda; class Insecta; order Hymenoptera; family Ichneumonidae; genus Tromatobia; species Tromatobia lineatoria. The sequence continues at coordinate 3,998,164 of OX453046.1, forward strand.
TTTTTCGCGTTTTTCTCGCGAAATATGGGTCCTAGCGCAAAAAGGACGTTGATCTGTGATCACTCACTTCTCAGGCGGATTTCTAGTCTCCTGATGAGTTTTTCGTAAAACCATGTGCATATTCGTAATCAGCGGAGCACAGGGCATTGAAAAAACTTGGGCGCGTGTAAAAATAATGATTTCTCAGAAAGATATCGGAGAATTGCTGAGTTTATCGGAAAACGAGAAAAATTAAGATCCTCGGTGCCGGTTTTTCACGGTTATTATGAATTCTGCGTGTTCTATCACTAAAATAATGTTATATTCCTGTTCAGCGACCAAAAATACATAATATAAACTATATGCAGACTCCGAGGAATGATGCAAACAGTTTTTCGCGTTTTTCTCGCGAAATATGGGTCCTAGCGCAAAAAGGACGTTGATCTGTGATCACTCACTTCTCAAGCGGATTTCTAGTCTCCTGATGAGTTTTTCGTAAAACCATGTGCATATTCGTAATCAGCGGAGCACAGGGCATTGAAAAAACTTGGGCGCGTGTAAAAATAATGATTTCTCAGAAAGATATCGGAGAATTGCTGAGTTTATCGGAAAACGAGAAAAATTAAGATCCTCGGTGCCGGTTTTTCACGGTTATTATGAATTCTGCGTGTTCTATCACTAAAATAATGTTATATTCCTGTTCAGCGACCAAAAATACATAATATAAACTATATGCAGACTCCGAGGAATGATGCAAACAGTTTTTCGCGTTTTTCTCGCGAAATATGGGTCCTAGCGCAAAAAGGACGTTGATCTGTGATCACTCACTTCTCAAGCGGATTTCTAGTCTCCTGATGAGTTTTTCGTAAAACCATGTGCATATTCGTAATCAGCGGAGCACAGGGCATTGAAAAAACTTGGGCGCGTGTAAAAATAATGATTTCTCAGAAAGATATCGGAGAATTGCTGAGTTTATCGGAAAACGAGAAAAATTAAGATCCTCGGTGCCGGTTTTTCACGGTTATTATGAATTCTGCGTGTTCTATCACTAAAATAATGTTATATTCCTGTTCAGCGACCAAAAATACATAATATAAACTATATGCAGACTCCGAGGAATGATGCAAACAGTTTTTCGCGTTTTTCTCGCGAAATATGGGTCCTAGCGCAAAAAGGACGTTGATCTGTGATCACTCACTTCTCAAGCGGATTTCTAGTCTCCTGATGAGTTTTTCGTAAAACCATGTGCATATTCGTAATCAGCGGAGCACAGGGCATTGAAAAAACTTGGGCGCGTGTAAAAATAAAGATTTCTCAGAAAGATATCGGAGAATTGCTGAGTTTATCGGAAAACGAGAAAAATTAAGATCCTCGGTGCCGGTTTTTCACGGTTATTATGAATTCTGCGTGTTCTATCACTAAAATAATGTTATATTCCTGTTCAGCGACCAAAAATACATAATATAAACTATATGCAGACTCCGAGGAATGATGCAAACAGTTTTTCGCGTTTTTCTCGCGAAATATGGGTCCTAGCGCAAAAAGGACGTTGATCTGTGATCACTCACTTCTCAGGCGGATTTCTAGTCTCCTGATGAGTTTTTCGTAAAACCATGTGGATATTCGTAATCAGCGGAGCACAGGGCATTGAAAAAACTTGGGCGCGTGTAAAAATAATGATTTCTCAGAAAGATATCGGAGAATTGCTGAGTTTATCGGAAAACGAGAAAAATTAAGATCCTCGGTGCCGGTTTTTCACGGTTATTATGAATTCTGCGTGTTCTATCACTAAAATAATGTTATATTCCTGTTCAGCGACCAAAAATACATAATATAAACTATATGCAGACTCCGAGGAATGATGCAAACAGTTTTTCGCGTTTTTCTCGCGAAATATGGGTCCTAGCGCAAAAAGGACGTTGATCTGTGATCACTCACTTCTCAAGCGGATTTCTAGTCTCCTGATGAGTTTTTCGTAAAACCATGTGCATATTCGTAATCAGCGGAGCACAGGGCATTGAAAAAACTTGGGCGCGTGTAAAAATAATGATTTCTCAGAAAGATATCGGAGAATTGCTGAGTTTATCGGAAAACGAGAAAAATTAAGATCCTCGGTGCCGGTTTTTCACGGTTATTATGAATTCTGCGTGTTCTATCACTAAAATAATGTTATATTCCTGTTCAGCGACCAAAAATACATAATATAAACTATATGCAGACTCCGAGGAATGATGCAAACAGTTTTTCGCGTTTTTCTCGCGAAATATCGGTCCTAGCGCAAAAAGGACGTTGATCTGTGATCACTCACTTCTCAGGCGGATTTCTAGTCTCCTGATGAGTTTTTCGTAAAACCATGTGCATATTCGTAATCAGCGGAGCACAGGGCATTGAAAAAACTTGGGCGCGTGTAAAAATAATGATTTCTCAGAAAGATATCGGAGAATTGCTGAGTTTATCGGAAAACGAGAAAAATTAAGATCCTCGGTGCCGGTTTTTCACGGTTATTATGAATTCTGCGTGTTCTATCACTAAAATAATGTTATATTCCTGTTCAGCGACCAAAAATACATAATATAAACTATATGCAGACTCCGAGGAATGATGCAAACAGTTTTTCGCGTTTTTCTCGCGAAATATCGGTCCTAGCGCAAAAAGGACGTTGATCTGTGATCACTCACTTCTCAGGCGGATTTCTAGTCTCCTGATGAGTTTTTCGTAAAACCATGTGCATATTCGTAATCAGCGGAGCACAGGGCATTGAAAAAACTTGGGCGCGTGTAAAAATAATGATTTCTCAGAAAGATATCGGAGAATTGCTGAGTTTATCGGAAAACGAGAAAAATTAAGATCCTCGGTGCCGGTTTTTCACGGTTATTATGAATTCTGCGTGTTCTATCACTAAAATAATGTTATATTCCTGTTCAGCGACCAAAAATACATAATATAAACTATATGCAGACTCCGAGGAATGATGCAAACAGTTTTTCGCGTTTTTCTCGCGAAATATGGGTCCTAGCGCAAAAAGGACGTTGATCTGTGATCACTCACTTCTCAGGCGGATTTCTAGTCTCCTGATGAGTTTTTCGTAAAACCATGTGCATATTCGTAATCAGCGGAGCACAGGGCATTGAAAAAACTTGGGCGCGTGTAAAAATAAAGATTTCTCAGAAAGATATCGGAGAATTGCTGAGTTTATCGGAAAACGAGAAAAATTAAGATCCTCGGTGCCGGTTTTTCACGGTTATTATGAATTCTGCGTGTTCTATCACTAAAATAATGTTATATTCCTGTTCAGCGACCAAAAATACATAATATAAACTATATGCAGACTCCGAGGAATGATGCAAACAGTTTTTCGCGTTTTTCTCGCGAAATATGGGTCCTAGCGCAAAAAGGACGTTGATCTGTGATCACTCACTTCTCAGGCGGATTTCTAGTCTCCTGATGAGTTTTTCGTAAAACCATGTGGATATTCGTAATCAGCGGAGCACAGGGCATTGAAAAAACTTGGGCGCGTGTAAAAATAATGATTTCTCAGAAAGATATCGGAGAATTGCTGAGTTTATCGGAAAACGAGAAAAATTAAGATCCTCGGTGCCGGTTTTTCACGGTTATTATGAATTCTGCGTGTTCTATCACTAAAATAATGTTATATTCCTGTTCAGCGACCAAAAATACATAATATAAACTATATGCAGACTCCGAGGAATGATGCAAACAGTTTTTCGCGTTTTTCTCGCGAAATATGGGTCCTAGCGCAAAAAGGACGTTGATCTGTGATCACTCACTTCTCAAGCGGATTTCTAGTCTCCTGATGAGTTTTTCGTAAAACCATGTGCATATTCGTAATCAGCGGAGCACAGGGCATTGAAAAAACTTGGGCGCGTGTAAAAATAATGATTTCTCAGAAAGATATCGGAGAATTGCTGAGTTTATCGGAAAACGAGAAAAATTAAGATCCTCGGTGCCGGTTTTTCACGGTTATTATGAATTCTGCGTGTTCTATCACTAAAATAATGTTATATTCCTGTTCAGCGACCAAAAATACATAATATAAACTATATGCAGACTCCGAGGAATGATGCAAACAGTTTTTCGCGTTTTTCTCGCGAAATATCGGTCCTAGCGCAAAAAGGACGTTGATCTGTGATCACTCACTTCTCAGGCGGATTTCTAGTCTCCTGATGAGTTTTTCGTAAAACCATGTGCATATTCGTAATCAGCGGAGCACAGGGCATTGAAAAAACTTGGGCGCGTGTAAAAATAATGATTTCTCAGAAAGATATCGGAGAATTGCTGAGTTTATCGGAAAACGAGAAAAATTAAGATCCTCGGTGCCGGTTTTTCACGGTTATTATGAATTCTGCGTGTTCTATCACTAAAATAATGTTATATTCCTGTTCAGCGACCAAAAATACATAATATAAACTATATGCAGACTCCGAGGAATGATGCAAACAGTTTTTCGCGTTTTTCTCGCGAAATATCGGTCCTAGCGCAAAAAGGACGTTGATCTGTGATCACTCACTTCTCAGGCGGATTTCTAGTCTCCTGATGAGTTTTTCGTAAAACCATGTGCATATTCGTAATCAGCGGAGCACAGGGCATTGAAAAAACTTGGGCGCGTGTAAAAATAATGATTTCTCAGAAAGATATCGGAGAATTGCTGAGTTTATCGGAAAACGAGAAAAATTAAGATCCTCGGTGCCGGTTTTTCACGGTTATTATGAATTCTGCGTGTTCTATCACTAAAATAATGTTATATTCCTGTTCAGCGACCAAAAATACATAATATAAACTATATGCAGACTCCGAGGAATGATGCAAACAGTTTTTCGCGTTTTTCTCGCGAAATATGGGTCCTAGCGCAAAAAGGACGTTGATCTGTGATCACTCACTTCTCAGGCGGATTTCTAGTCTCCTGATGAGTTTTTCGTAAAACCATGTGCATATTCGTAATCAGCGGAGCACAGGGCATTGAAAAAACTTGGGCGCGTGTAAAAATAATGATTTCTCAGAAAGATATCGGAGAATTGCTGAGTTTATCGGAAAACGAGAAAAATTAAGATCCTCGGTGCCGGTTTTTCACGGTTATTATGAATTCTGCGTGTTCTATCACTAAAATAATGTTATATTCCTGTTCAGCGACCAAAAATACATAATATAAACTATATGCAGACTCCGAGGAATGATGCAAACAGTTTTTCGCGTTTTTCTCGCGAAATATGGGTCCTAGCGCAAAAAGGACGTTGATCTGTGATCACTCACTTCTCAAGCGGATTTCTAGTCTCCTGATGAGTTTTTCGTAAAACCATGTGCATATTCGTAATCAGCGGAGCACAGGGCATTGAAAAAACTTGGGCGCGTGTAAAAATAATGATTTCTCAGAAAGATATCGGAGAATTGCTGAGTTTATCGGAAAACGAGAAAAATTAAGATCCTCGGTGCCGGTTTTTCACGGTTATTATGAATTCTGCGTGTTCTATCACTAAAATAATGTTATATTCCTGTTCAGCGACCAAAAATACATAATATAAACTATATGCAGACTCCGAGGAATGATGCAAACAGTTTTTCGCGTTTTTCTCGCGAAATATGGGTCCTAGCGCAAAAAGGACGTTGATCTGTGATCACTCACTTCTCAGGCGGATTTCTAGTCTCCTGATGAGTTTTTCGTAAAACCATGTGGATATTCGTAATCAGCGGAGCACAGGGCATTGAAAAAACTTGGGCGCGTGTAAAAATAATGATTTCTCAGAAAGATATCGGAGAATTGCTGAGTTTATCGGAAAACGAGAAAAATTAAGATCCTCGGTGCCGGTTTTTCACGGTTATTATGAATTCTGCGTGTTCTATCACTAAAATAATGTTATATTCCTGTTCGGCGACCAAAAATACATAATATAAACTATATGCAGACTCCGAGGAATGATGCAAACAGTTTTTCGCGTTTTTCTCGCGAAATATCGGTCCTAGCGCAAAAAGGACGTTGATCTGTGATCACTCACTTCTCAGGCGGATTTCTAGTCTCCTGATGAGTTTTTCGTAAAACCATGTGGATATTCGTAATCAGCGGAGCACAGGGCATTGAAAAAACTTGGGCGCGTGTAAAAATAATGATTTCTCAGAAAGATATCGGAGAATTGCTGAGTTTATCGGAAAACGAGAAAAATTAAGATCCTCGGTGCCGGTTTTTCACGGTTATTATGAATTCTGCGTGTTCTATCACTAAAATAATGTTATATTCCTGTTCAGCGACCAAAAATACATAATATAAACTATATGCAGACTCCGAGGAATGATGCAAACAGTTTTTCGCGTTTTTCTCGCGAAATATCGGTCCTAGCGCAAAAAGGACGTTGATCTGTGATCACTCACTTCTCAGGCGGATTTCTAGTCTCCTGATGAGTTTTTCGTAAAACCATGTGCATATTCGTAATCAGCGGAGCACAGGGCATTGAAAAAACTTGGGCGCGTGTAAAAATAATGATTTCTCAGAAAGATATCGGAGAATTGCTGAGTTTATCGGAAAACGAGAAAAATTAAGATCCTCGGTGCCGGTTTTTCACGGTTATTATGAATTCTGCGTGTTCTATCACTAAAATAATGTTATATTCCTGTTCAGCGACCAAAAATACATAATATAAACTATATGCAGACTCCGAGGAATGATGCAAACAGTTTTTCGCGTTTTTCTCGCGAAATATCGGTCCTAGCGCAAAAAGGACGTTGATCTGTGATCACTCACTTCTCAGGCGGATTTCTAGTCTCCTGATGAGTTTTTCGTAAAACCATGTGCATATTCGTAATCAGCGGAGCACAGGGCATTGAAAAAACTTGGGCGCGTGTAAAAATAATGATTTCTCAGAAAGATATCGGAGAATTGCTGAGTTTATCGGAAAACGAGAAAAATTAAGATCCTCGGTGCCGGTTTTTCACGGTTATTATGAATTCTGCGTGTTCTATCACTAAAATAATGTTATATTCCTGTTCAGCGACCAAAAATACATAATATAAACTATATGCAGACTCCGAGGAATGATGCAAACAGTTTTTCGCGTTTTTCTCGCGAAATATGGGTCCTAGCGCAAAAAGGACGTTGATCTGTGATCACTCACTTCTCAGGCGGATTTCTAGTCTCCTGATGAGTTTTTCGTAAAACCATGTGCATATTCGTAATCAGCGGAGCACAGGGCATTGAAAAAACTTGGGCGCGTGTAAAAATAATGATTTCTCAGAAAGATATCGGAGAATTGCTGAGTTTATCGGAAAACGAGAAAAATTAAGATCCTCGGTGCCGGTTTTTCACGGTTATTATGAATTCTGCGTGTTCTATCACTAAAATAATGTTATATTCCTGTTCAGCGACCAAAAATACATAATATAAACTATATGCAGACTCCGAGGAATGATGCAAACAGTTTTTCGCGTTTTTCTCGCGAAATATGGGTCCTAGCGCAAAAAGGACGTTGATCTGTGATCACTCACTTCTCAAGCGGATTTCTAGTCTCCTGATGAGTTTTTCGTAAAACCATGTGCATATTCGTAATCAGCGGAGCACAGGGCATTGAAAAAACTTGGGCGCGTGTAAAAATAATGATTTCTCAGAAAGATATCGGAGAATTGCTGAGTTTATCGGAAAACGAGAAAAATTAAGATCCTCGGTGCCGGTTTTTCACGGTTATTATGAATTCTGCGTGTTCTATCACTAAAATAATGTTATATTCCTGTTCAGCGACCAAAAATACATAATATAAACTATATGCAGACTCCGAGGAATGATGCAAACAGTTTTTCGCGTTTTTCTCGCGAAATATGGGTCCTAGCGCAAAAAGGACGTTAATCTGTGATCACTCACTTCTCAAGCGGATTTCTAGTCTCCTGATGAGTTTTTCGTAAAACCATGTGCATATTCGTAATCAGCGGAGCACAGGGCATTGAAAAAACTTGGGCGCGTGTAAAAATAATGATTTCTCAGAAAGATATCGGAGAATTGCTGAGTTTATCGGAAAACGAGAAAAATTAAGATCCTCGGTGCCGGTTTTTCACGGTTATTATGAATTCTGCGTGTTCTATCACTAAAATAATGTTATATTCCTGTTCGGCGACCAAAAATACATAATATAAACTATATGCAGACTCCGAGGAATGATGCAAACAGTTTTTCGCGTTTTTCTCGCGAAATATCGGTCCTAGCGCAAAAAGGACGTTGATCTGTGATCACTCACTTCTCAGGCGGATTTCTAGTCTCCTGATGAGTTTTTCGTAAAACCATGTGGATATTCGTAATCAGCGGAGCACAGGGCATTGAAAAAACTTGGGCGCGTGTAAAAATAATGATTTCTCAGAAAGATATCGGAGAATTGCTGAGTTTATCGGAAAACGAGAAAAATTAAGATCCTCGGTGCCGGTTTTTCACGGTTATTATGAATTCTGCGTGTTCTATCACTAAAATAATGTTATATTCCTGTTCAGCGACCAAAAATACATAATATAAACTATATGCAGACTCCGAGGAATGATGCAAACAGTTTTTCGCGTTTTTCTCGCGAAATATCGGTCCTAGCGCAAAAAGGACGTTGATCTGTGATCACTCACTTCTCAGGCGGATTTCTAGTCTCATGATGAGTTTTTCGTAAAACCATGTGCATATTCGTAATCAGCGGAGCACAGGGCATTGAAAAAACTTGGGCGCGTGTAAAAATAATGATTTCTCAGAAAGATATCGGAGAATTGCTGAGTTTATCGAAAAACGAGAAAAATTAAGATCCTCGGTGCCGGTTTTTCACGGTTATTATGAATTCTGCGTGTTCTATCACTAAAATAATGTTATATTCCTGTTCAGCGACCAAAAATACATAATATAAACTATATGCAGACTCCGAGGAATGATGCAAACAGTTTTTCGCGTTTTTCTCGCGAAATATGGGTCCTAGCGCAAAAAGGACGTTGATCTGTGATCACTCACTTCTCAAGCGGATTTCTAGTCTCCTGATGAGTTTTTCGTAAAACCATGTGCATATTCGTAATCAGCGGAGCACAGGGCATTGAAAAAACTTGGGCGCGTGTGAAAATAATGATTTCTCAGAAAGATATCGGAGAATTGCTGAGTTTATCGGAAAACGAGAAAAATTAAGATCCTCGGTGCCGGTTTTTCACGGTTATTATGAATTCTGCGTGTTCTATCACTAAAATAATGTTATATTCCTGTTCAGCGACCAAAAATACATAATATAAACTATATGCAGACTCCGAGGAATGATGCAAACAGTTTTTCGCGTTTTTCTCGCGAAATATGGGTCCTAGCGCAAAAAGGACGTTGATCTGTGATCACTCACTTCTCAGGCGGATTTCTAGTCTCCTGATGAGTTTTTCGTAAAACCATGTGCATATTCGTAATCAGCGGAGCACAGGGCATTGAAAAAACTTGGGCGCGTGTAAAAATAATGATTTCTCAGAAAGATATCGGAGAATTGCTGAGTTTATCGGAAAACGAGAAAAATTAAGATCCTCGGTGCCGGTTTTTCACGGTTATTATGAATTCTGCGTGTTCTATCACTAAAATAATGTTATATTCCTGTTCAGCGACCAAAAATACATAATATAAACTATATGCAGACTCCGAGGAATGATGCAAACAGTTTTTCGCGTTTTTCTCGCGAAATATGGGTCCTAGCGCAAAAAGGACGTTGATCTGTGATCACTCACTTCTCAGGCGGATTTCTAGTCTCCTGATGAGTTTTTCGTAAAACCATGTGCATATTCGTAATCAGCGGAGCACAGGGCATTGAAAAACTTGGGCGCGTGTAAAAATAATGATTTCTCAGAAAGATATCGGAGAATTGCTGAGTTTATCGGAAAACGAGAAAAATTAAGATCCTCGGTGCCGGTTTTTCACGGTTATTATGAATTCTGCGTGTTCTATCACTAAAATAATGTTATATTCCTGTTCAGCGACCAAAAATACATAATATAAACTATATGCAGACTCCGAGGAATGATGCAAACAGTTTTTCGCGTTTTTCTCGCGAAATATGGGTCCTAGCGCAAAAAGGACGTTGATCTGTGATCACTCACTTCTCAAGCGGATTTCTAGTCTCCTGATGAGTTTTTCGTAAAACCATGTGCATATTCGTAATCAGCGGAGCACAGGGCATTGAAAAAACTTGGCGCGTGTAAAAATAATGATTTCTCAGAAAGATATCGGAGAATTGCTGAGTTTATCGGAAAACGAGAAAAATTAAGATCCTCGGTGCCGGTTTTTCACGGTTATTATGAATTCTGCGTGTTCTATCACTAAAATAATGTTATATTCCTGTTCAGCGACCAAAAATACATAATATTAAACTATATGCAGACTCCGAGGAATGATGCAAACAGTTTTTCGCGTTTTTCTCGCGAAATATGGGTCCTAGCGCAAAAAGGACGTTGATCTGTGATCACTCACTTCTCAAGCGGATTTCTAGTCTCCTGATGAGTTTTTCGTAAAACCATGTGCATATTCGTAATCAGCGGAGCACAGGGCATTGAAAAAACTTGGGCGCGTGTAAAAATAATGATTTCTCAGAAAGATATCGGAGAATTGCTGAGTTTATCGGAAAACGAGAAAAATTAAGATCCTCGGTGCCGGTTTTTCACGGTTATTATGAATTCTGCGTGTTCTATCACTAAAATAATGTTATATTCCTGTTCAGCGACCAAAAAATACATAATATAAACTATATGCAGACTCCGAGGAATGATGCAAACAGTTTTTCGCGTTTTTCTCGCGAAATATGGGTCCTAGCGCAAAAAGGACGTTTGATCTGTGATCACTCACTTCTCAGCGGATTTCTAGTCTCCTGATGAGTTTTTCGTAAAACCATGTGCATATTCGTAATCAGCGGAGCACAGGGCATTGAAAAAACTTGGGCGCGTGTAAAAATAATGATTTCTCAGAAAGATATCGGAGAATTGCTGAGTTTATCGGAAAACGAGAAAAATTAAGATCCTCGGTGCCGGTTTTTCACGGTTATTATGAATTCTGCGTGTTCTATCACTAAAATAATGTTATATTCCTGTTCAGCGACCAAAAATACATAATATAAACTATATGCAGACTCCGAGGAATGATGCAAACAGTTTTTCGCGTTTTTCTCGCGAAATATGGGTCCTAGCGCAAAAAGGACGTTGATCTGTGATCACTCACTTCTCAGCGGATTTCTAGTCTCCTGATGAGTTTTTCGTAAAACCATGTGCATATTCGTAATCAGCGGAGCACAGGGCATTGAAAAAACTTGGGCGCGTGTGAAAATAATGATTTCTCAGAAAGATATCGGAGAATTGCTGAGTTTATCGGAAAACGAGAAAAATTAAGATCCTCGGTGCCGGTTTTTCACGGTTATTATGAATTCTGCGTGTTCTATCACTAAAATAATGTTATATTCCTGTTCAGCGACCAAAAATACATAATATAAACTATATGCAGACTCCGAGGAATGATGCAAACAGTTTTTCGCGTTTTTCTCGCGAATATGGGTCCTAGCGCAAAAAGGACGTTGATCTGTGATCACTCACTTCTCAGGCGGATTTCTAGTCTCATGATGAGTTTTTCGTAAAACCATGTGCATATTCGTAATCAGCGGAGCACAGGGCATTGAAAAAACTTGGGCGCGTGTAAAAATAATGATTTCTCAGAAAGATATCGGAGAATTGCTGAGTTTATCGGAAAACGAGAAAAATTAAGATCCTCGGTGCCGGTTTTTCACGGTTATTATGAATTCTGCGTGTTCTATCACTAAAATAATGTTATATTCCTGTTCAGCGACCAAAAATACATAATATAAACTATATGCAGACTCCGAGGAATGATGCAAACAGTTTTTCGCGTTTTTCTCGCGAAATATGGGTCCTAGCGCAAAAAGGACGTTAATCTGTGATCACTCACTTCTCAAGCGGATTTCTAGTCTCCTGATGAGTTTTTCGTAAAACCATGTGCATATTCGTAATCAGCGGAGCACAGGGCATTGAAAAAACTTGGGCGCGTGTAAAAATAATGATTTCTCAGAAAGATATCGGAGAATTGCTGAGTTTATCGGAAAACGAGAAAAATTAAGATCCTCGGTGCCGGTTTTTCACGGTTATTATGAATTCTGCGTGTTCTATCACTAAAATAATGTTATATTCCTGTTCAGCGACCAAAAATACATAATATAAACTATATGCAGACTCCGAGGAATGATGCAAACAGTTTTTCGCGTTTTTCTCGCGAAATATGGGTCCTAGCGCAAAAAGGACGTTGATCTGTGATCACTCACTTCTCAGCGGATTTCTAGTCTCCTGATGAGTTTTTCGTAAAACCATGTGCATATTCGTAATCAGCGGAGCACAGGGCATTGAAAAAACTTGGGCGCGTGTAAAAATAATGATTTCTCAGAAAGATATCGGAGAATTGCTGAGTTTATCGGAAAACGAGAAAAATTAAGATCCTCGGTGCCGGTTTTTCACGGTTATTATGAATTCTGCGTGTTCTATCACTAAAATAATGTTATATTCCTGTTCAGCGACCAAAAATACATAATATAAACTATATGCAGACTCCGAGGAATGATGCAAACAGTTTTTCGCGTTTTTCTCGCGAAATATCGGTCCTAGCGCAAAAAGGACGTTGATCTGTGATCACTCACTTCTCAGGCGGATTTCTAGTCTCCTGATGAGTTTTTCGTAAAACCATGTGCATATTCGTAATCAGCGGAGCACAGGGCATTGAAAAAACTTGGGCGCGTGTAAAAATAATGATTTCTCAGAAAGATATCGGAGAATTGCTGAGTTTATCGGAAAACGAGAAAAATTAAGATCCTCGGTGCCGGTTTTTCACGGTTATTATGAATTCTGCGTGTTCTATCACTAAAATAATGTTATATTCCTGTTCAGCGACCAAAAATACATAATATAAACTATATGCAGACTCCGAGGAATGATGCAAACAGTTTTTCGCGTTTTTCTCGCGAAATATGGGTCCTAGCGCAAAAAGGACGTTGATCTGTGATCACTCACTTCTCAGGCGGATTTCTAGTCTCCTGATGAGTTTTTCGTAAAACCATGTGCATATTCGTAATCAGCGGAGCACAGGGCATTGAAAAAACTTGGGCGCGTGTAAAAATAATGATTTCTCAGAAAGATATCGGAGAATTGCTGAGTTTATCGGAAAACGAGAAAAATTAAGATCCTCGGTGCCGGTTTTTCACGGTTATTATGAATTCTGCGTGTTCTATCACTAAAATAATGTTATATTCCTGTTCAGCGACCGAAAATACATAATATAAACTATATGCAGACTCCGAGGAATGATGCAAACAGTTTTTCGCGTTTTTCTCGCGAAATATGGGTCCTAGCGCAAAAAGGACGTTGATCTGTGATCACTCACTTCTCAGGCGGATTTCTAGTCTCCTGATGAGTTTTTCGTAAAACCATGTGCATATTCGTAATCAGCGGAGCACAGGGCATTGAAAAAACTTGGGCGCGTGTAAAAATAATGATTTCTCAGAAAGATATCGGAGAATTGCTGAGTTTATCGGAAACGAGAAAAATTAAGATCCTCGGTGCCGGTATTTCACGGTTATTATGAATTCTGCGTGTTCTATCACTAAAATAATGTTATATTCCTGTTCAGCGACCAAAAATACATAATATAAACTATATGCAGACTCCGAGGAATGATGCAAACAGTTTTTCGCGTTTTTCTCGCGAAATATCGGTCCCTAGCGCAAAAAGGACGTTGATCTGTGATCACTCACTTCTCAGGCGGATTTCTAGTCTCCTGATGAGTTTTTCGTAAAACCATGTGCATATTCGTAATCAGCGGAGCACAGGGCATTGAAAAAACTTGGGCGCGTGTGAAAAATAATGATTTCTCAGAAAGATATCGGAGAATTGCTGAGTTTATCGGAAAACGAGAAAATTAAGATCCTCGGTGCCGGTTTTTCACGGTTATTATGAATTCTGCGTGTTCTATCACTAAAATAATGTTATATTCCTGTTCAGCGACCAAAAATACATAATATAAACTATATGCAGACTCCGAGGAATGATGCAAACAGTTTTTCGCGTTTTTCTCGCGAAATATGGGTCCTAGCGCAAAAAGGACGTTGATCTGTGATCACTCACTTCTCAGGCGGATTTCTAGTCTCCTGATGAGTTTTTCGTAAACCATGTGCATATTCGTAATCAGCGGAGCACAGGGCATTGAAAAAACTTGGGCGCGTGTAAAAATAATGATTTCTCAGAAAGATATCGGAGAATTGCTGAGTTTATCGGAAAACGAGAAAAATTAAGATCCTCGGTGCCGGTTTTTCACGGTTATTATGAATTCTGCGTGTTCTATCACTAAAATAATGTTATATTCCTGTTCAGCGACCAAAAATACATAATATAAACTATATGCAGACTCCGAGGAATGATGCAAACAGTTTTTCGCGTTTTTCTCGCGAAATATGGGTCCTAGCGCAAAAAGGACGTTGATCTGTGATCACTCACTTCTCAGGCGGATTTCTAGTCTCCTGATGAGTTTTTCGTAAAACCATGTGCATATTCGTAATCAGCGGAGCACAGGGCATTGAAAAAACTTGGGCGCGTGTAAAAATAATGATTTCTCAGAAAGATATCGGAGAATTGTTGAGTTTATCGGAAAACGAGAAAAATTAAGATCCTCGGTGCCGGTTTTTCACGGTTATTGTGAATTCTGCGTGTTCTATCACTAAAATAATGTTATATTCCTGTTCAGCGACCAAAAATACATAATATAAACTATATGCAGACTCCGAGGAATGATGCAAACAGTTTTTCGCGTTTTTCTCGCGAAATATGGGTCCTAGCGCAAAAAGGACGTTGATCTGTGATCACTCACTTCTCAGGCGGATTTCTAGTCTCCTGATGAGTTTTTTCGTAAAACCATGTGCATATTCGTAATCAGCGGAGCACAGGGCATTGAAAAAACTTGGGCGCGTGTGAAAATAATGATTTCTCAGAAAGATATCGGAGAATTGCTGAGTTTATCGGAAAACGAGAAAAATTAAGATCCTCGGTGCCGGTTTTTCACGGTTATTATGAATTCTGCGTGTTCTATCACTAAAATAATGTTATATTCCTGTTCAGCGACCAAAAATACATAATATAAACTATATGCAGACTCCGAGGAATGATGCAAACAGTTTTTCGCGTTTTTCTCGCGAAATATGGGTCCTAGCGCAAAAAGGACGTTGATCTGTGATCACTCACTTCTCAGGCGGATTTCTAGTCTCCTGATGAGTTTTTCGTAAAACCATGTGCATATTCGTAATCAGCGGAGCACAGGGCATTGAAAAAACTTGGGCGCGTGTAAAAATAATGATTTCTCAGAAAGATATCGGAGAATTGCTGAGTTTATCGGAAAACGAGAAAAATTAAGATCCTCGGTGCCGGTTTTTCACGGTTATTATGAATTCTGCGTGTTCTATCACTAAAATAATGTTATATTCCTGTTCAGCGACCAAAAATACATAATATAAACTATATGCAGACTCCGAGGAATGATGCAAACAGTTTTTCGCGTTTTTCTCGCGAAATATGGGTCCTAGCGCAAAAAGGACGTTGATCTGTGATCACTCACTTCTCAGGCGGATTTCTAGTCTCCTGATGAGTTTTTCGTAAAACCATGTGCATATTCGTAATCAGCGGAGCACAGGGCATTGAAAAAACTTGGGCGCGTGTAAAAATAATGATTTCTCAGAAAGATATCGGAGAATTGCTGAGTTTATCGGAAAACGAGAAAAATTAAGATCCTCGGTGCCGGTTTTTCACGGTTATCATGAATTCTGCGTGTTCTATCACTAAAATACTGTTATATTCCTGTTCAGCGACCAAAAATACATAATATAAACTATATGCAGACTCCGAGGAATGATGCAAACAGTTTTTCGCGTTTTTCTCGCGAAATATGGGTCCTAGCGCAAAAAGGACGTTGATCTGTGATCACTCACTTCTCAGGCGGATTTCTAGTCTCCTGATGAGTTTTTCGTAAAACCATGTGCATATTCGTAATCAGCGGAGCACAGGGCATTGAAAAAACTTGGGCGCGTGTGAAAATAATGATTTCTCAGAAAGATATCGGAGAATTGCTGAGTTTATCGGAAAACGAGAAAAATTAAGATCCTCGGTGCCGGTTTTTCACGGTTATTATGAATTCTGCGTGTTCTATCACTAAAATAATGTTATATTCCTGTTCAGCGACCGAAAATACATAATATAAACTATATGCAGACTCCGAGGAATGATGCAAACAGTTTTTCGCGTTTTTCTCGCGAAATATGGGTCCTAGCGCAAAAAGGACGTTGATCTGTGATCACTCACTTCTCAGGCGGATTTCTAGTCTCCTGATGAGTTTTTCGTAAAACCATGTGCATATTCGTAATCAGCGGAGCACAGGGCATTGAAAAAACTTGGGCGCGTGTAAAAATAATGATTTCTCAGAAAGATATCGGAGAATTGCTGAGTTTATCGGAAAACGAGAAAAATTAAGATCCTCGGTGCCGGTTTTTCACGGTTATTATGAATTCTGCGTGTTCTATCACTAAAATAATGTTATATTCCTGTTCAGCGACCAAAAATACATAATATAAACTATATGCAGACTCCGAGGAATGATGCAAACAGTTTTTCGCGTTTTTCTCGCGAAATATGGGTCCTAGCGCAAAAAGGACGTTGATCTGTGATCACTCACTTCTCAGGCGGATTTCTAGTCTCCTGATGAGTTTTTCGTAAAACCATGTGCATATTCGTAATCAGCGGAGCACAGGGCATTGAAAAAACTTGGGCGCGTGTAAAAATAATGATTTCTCAGAAAGATATCGGAGAATTGCTGAGTTTATCGGAAAACGAGAAAAATTAAGATCCTCGGTGCCGGTTTTTCACGGTTATTATGAATTCTGCGTGTTCTATCACTAAAATAATGTTATATTCCTGTTCAGCGACCAAAAATACATAATATAAACTATATGCAGACTCCGAGGAATGATGCAAACAGTTTTTCGCGTTTTTCTCGCGAAATATGGGTCCTAGCGCAAAAAGGACGTTGATCTGTGATCACTCACTTCTCAGGCGGATTTCTAGTCTCCTGATGAGTTTTTCGTAAAACCATGTGCATATTCGTAATCAGCGGAGCACAGGGCATTGAAAAAACTTGGGCGCGTGTGAAAATAATGATTTCTCAGAAAGATATCGGAGAATTGCTGAGTTTATCGGAAAACGAGAAAAATTAAGATCCTCGGTGCCGGTTTTTCACGGTTATTATGAATTCTGCGTGTTCTATCACTAAAATAATGTTATATTCCTGTTCAGCGACCAAAAATACATAATATAAACTATATGCAGACTCCGAGGAATGATGCAAACAGTTTTTTCGCGTTTTTCTCGCGAAATATCGGTCCTAGCGCAAAAAGGACGTTGATCTGTGATCACTCACTTCTCAGGCGGATTTCTAGTCTCCTGATGAGTTTTTCGTAAAACCATGTGCATATTCGTAATCAGCGGAGCACAGGGCATTGAAAAAACTTGGGCGCGTGTGAAAAATAATGATTTCTCAGAAAGATATCGGAGAATTGCTGAGTTTATCGGAAAACGAGAAAAATTAAGATCCTCGGTGCCGGTTTTTCACGGTTATTATGAATTCTGCGTGTTCTATCACTAAAATAATGTTATATTCCTGTTCAGCGACCGAAAATACATAATATAAACTATATGCAGACTCCGAGGAATGATGCAAACAGTTTTTCGCGTTTTTCTCGCGAAATATGGGTCCTAGCGCAAAAAGGACGTTGATCTGTGATCACTCACTTCTCAAGCGGATTTCTAGTCTCCTGATGAGTTTTTCGTAAAACCATGTGCATATTCGTAATCAGCGGAGCACAGGGCATTGAAAAAACTTGGGCGCGTGTAAAAATAATGATTTCTCAGAAAGATATCGGAGAATTGCTGAGTTTATCGGAAAACGAGAAAAATTAAGATCCTCGGTGCCGGTTGTTCACGGTTATTATGAATTCTGCGTGTTCTATCACTAAAATAATGTTATATTCCTGTTCAGCGACCAAAAATACATAATATAAACTATATGCAGACTCCGAGGAATGATGCAAACAGTTTTTCGCGTTTTTCTCGCGAAATATCGGGTCCTAGCGCAAAAAGGACGTTGATCTGTGATCACTCACTTCTCAGGCGGATTTCTAGTCTCCTGATGAGTTTTTCGTAAAACCATGTGCATATTCGTAATCAGCGGAGCACAGGGCATTGAAAAAACTTGGGCGCGTGTAAAAATAATGATTTCTCAGAAAGATATCGGAGAATTGCTGAGTTTATCGGAAAACGAGAAAAATTAAGATCCTCGGTGCCGGTTTTTCACGGTTATTATGAATTCTGCGTGTTCTATCACTAAAATAATGTTATATTCCTGTTCAGCGACCAAAAATACATAATATAAACTATATGCAGACTCCGAGGAATGATGCAAACAGTTTTTCGCGTTTTTCTCGCGAAATATGGGTCCTAGCGCAAAAAGGACGTTGATCTGTGATCACTCACTTCTCAGGCGGATTTCTAGTCTCCTGATGAGTTTTTCGTAAAACCATGTGCATATTCGTAATCAGCGGAGCACAGGGCATTGAAAAAACTTGGGCGCGTGTAAAAATAATGATTTCTCAGAAAGATATCGGAGAATTGCTGAGTTTATCGGAAAACGAGAAAAATTAAGATCCTCGGTGCCGGTTTTTCACGGTTATTATGAATTCTGCGTGTTCTATCACTTAAAATAATGTTATATTCCTGTTCAGCGACCAAAAATACATAATATAAACTATATGCAGACTCCGAGGAATGATGCAAACAGTTTTTCGCGTTTTTCTCGCGAAATATGGGTCCTAGCGCAAAAAGGACGTTGATCTGTGATCACTCACTTCTCAGCGGATTTCTAGTCTCCTGATGAGTTTTTCGTAAAACCATGTGCATATTCGTAATCAGCGGAGCACAGGGCATTGAAAAAACTTGGGCGCGTGTAAAAATAATGATTTCTCAGAAAGATATCGGAGAATTGCTGAGTTTATCGGAAAACGAGAAAAATTAAGATCCTCGGTGCCGGTTTTTCACGGTTATTATGAATTCTGCGTGTTCTATCACTAAAATAATGTTATATTCCTGTTCAGCGACCGAAAAATACATAATAAAAACTATATGCAGACTCCGAGGAATGATGCAAACAGTTTTTCGCGTTTTTCTCGCGAAATATGGGTCCTAGCGCAAAAAGGACGTTGATCTGTGATCACTCACTTCTCAGGCGGATTTCTAGTCTCCTGATGAGTTTTTCGTAAAACCATGTGCATATTCGTAATCAGCGGAGCACAGGGCATTGAAAAAACTTGGGCGCGTGTAAAAATAATGATTTCTCAGAAAGATATCGGAGAATTGCTGAGTTTATCGGAAAACGAGAAAAATTAAGATCCTCGGTGCCGGTATTTCACGGTTATTATGAATTCTGCGTGTTCTATCACTAAAATAATGTTATATTCCTGTTCAGCGACCAAAAATACATAATATAAACTATATGCAGACTCCGAGGAATGATGCAAACAGTTTTTCGCGTTTTTCTCGCGAAATATCGGTCCTAGCGCAAAAAGGACGTTGATCTGTGATCACTCACTTCTCAGGCGGATTTCTAGTCTCCTGATGAGTTTTTCGGTAAAACCATGTGCATATTCGTAATCAGCGGAGCACAGGGCATTGAAAAAACTTGGGCGCGTGTGAAAATAATGATTTCTCAGAAAGATATCGGAGAATTGCTGAGTTTATCGGAAAACGAGAAAAATTAAGATCCTCGGTGCCGGTTTTTCACGGTTATTATGAATTCTGCGTGTTCTATCACTAAAATAATGTTATATTCCTGTTCAGCGACCAAAAATACATAATATAAACTATATGCAGACTCCGAGGAATGATGCAAACAGTTTTTCGCGTTTTTCTCGCGAAATATGGGTCCTAGCGCAAAAAGGACGTTGATCTGTGATCACTCACTTCTCAGGCGGATTTCTAGTCTCCTGATGAGTTTTTCGTAAAACCATGTGCATATTCGTAATCAGCGGAGCACAGGGCATTGAAAAAACTTGGGCGCGTGTAAAAATAATGATTTCTCAGAAAGATATCGGAGAATTGCTGAGTTTATCGGAAAACGAGAAAAATTAAGATCCTCGGTGCCGGTTTTTCACGGTTATTATGAATTCTGCGTGTTCTATCACTAAAATAATGTTATATTCCTGTTCAGCGACCGAAAATACATAATATAAACTATATGCAGACTCCGAGGAATGATGCAAACAGTTTTTCGCGTTTTTCTCGCGAAATATGGGTCCTAGCGCAAAAAGGACGTTGATCTGTGATCACTCACTTCTCAGGCGGATTTCTAGTCTCCTGATGAGTTTTTCGTAAAACCATGTGCATATTCGTAATCAGCGGAGCACAGGGCATTGAAAAAACTTGGGCGCGTGTAAAAATAATGATTTCTCAGAAAGATATCGGAGAATTGCTGAGTTTATCGGAAAACGAGAAAAATTAAGATCCTCGGTGCCGGTATTTCACGGTTATTATGAATTCTGCGTGTTCTATCACTAAAATAATGTTATATTCCTGTTCAGCGACCAAAAATACATAATATAAACTATATGCAGACTCCGAGGAATGATGCAAACAGTTTTTCGCGTTTTTCTCGCGAAATATCGGTCCTAGCGCAAAAAGGACGTTGATCTGTGATCACTCACTTCTCAGGCGGATTTCTAGTCTCCTGATGAGTTTTTCGTAAAACCATGTGCATATTCGTAATCAGCGGAGCACAGGGCATTGAAAAAACTTGGGCGCGTGTGAAAATAATGATTTCTCAGAAAGATATCGGAGAATTGCTGAGTTTATCGGAAAACGAGAAAAATTAAGATCCTCGGTGCCGGTTTTTCACGGTTATTATGAATTCTGCGTGTTCTATCACTAAAATAATGTTATATTCCTGTTCAGCGACCAAAAATACATAATATAAACTATATGCAGACTCCGAGGAATGATGCAAACAGTTTTTCGCGTTTTTCTCGCGAAATATGGGTCCTAGCGCAAAAAGGACGTTGATCTGTGATCACTCACTTCTCAGGCGGATTTCTAGTCTCCTGATGAGTTTTTCGTAAAACCATGTGCATATTCGTAATCAGCGGAGCACAGGGCATTGAAAAAACTTGGGCGCGTGTAAAAATAATGATTTCTCAGAAAGATATCGGAGAATTGCTGAGTTTATCGGAAAACGAGAAAAATTAAGATCCTCGGTGCCGGTTTTTCACGGTTATTATGAATTCTGCGTGTTCTATCACTAAAATAATGTTATATTCCTGTTCAGCGACCAAAAATACATAATATAAACTATATGCAGACTCCGAGGAATGATGCAAACAGTTTTTCGCGTTTTTCTCGCGAAATATGGGTCCTAGCGCAAAAAGGACGTTGATCTGTGATCACTCACTTCTCAGGCGGATTTCTAGTCTCCTGATGAGTTTTTCGTAAAACCATGTGCATATTCGTAATCAGCGGAGCACAGGGCATTGAAAAAACTTGGGCGCGTGTAAAAATAATGATTTCTCAGAAAGATATCGGAGAATTGCTTGAGTTTATCGGAAAACGAGAAAAATTAAGATCCTCGGTGCCGGTTTTTCACGGTTATTGTGAATTCTGCGTGTTCTATCACTAAAATAATGTTATATTCCTGTTCAGCTACCAAAAATACATAATATAAACTATATGCAGACTCCGAGGAATGATGCAAACAGTTTTTCGCGTTTTTCTCGCGAAATATGGGTCCTAGCGCAAAAAGGACGTTGATCTGTGATCACTCACTTCTCAAGCGGATTTCTAGTCTCCTGATGAGTTTTTCGTAAAACCATGTGCATATTCGTAATCAGCGGAGCACAGGGCATTGAAAAAACTTGGGCGCGTTTAAAAATAATGATTTCTCAGAAAGATATCGGAGAATTGCTGAGTTTATCGGAAAACGAGAAAAATTAAGATCCTCGGTGCCGGTTTTTCACGGTTATTATGAATTCTGCGTGTTCTATCACTAAAATAATGTTATATTCCTGTTCAGCGACCAAAAATACATAATATAAACTATATGCAGACTCCGAGGAATGATGCAAACAGTTTTTCGCGTTTTTCTCGCGAAATATGGGTCCTAGCGCAAAAAGGACGTTGATCTGTGATCACTCACTTCTCAGGCGGATTTCTAGTCTCCTGATGAGTTTTTCGTAAAACCATGTGCATATTCGTAATCAGCGGAGCACAGGGCATTGAAAAAACTTGGGCGCGTGTAAAAATAATGATTTCTCAGAAAGATATCGGAGAATTGCTGAGTTTATCGGAAAACGAGAAAAATTAAGATCCTCGGTGCCGGTTTTTCACGGTTATTATGAATTCTGCGTGTTCTATCACTAAAATAATGTTATATTCCTGTTCAGCGACCAAAAATACATAATATAAACTATATGCAGACTCCGAGGAATGATGCAAACAGTTTTTCGCGTTTTTCTCGCGAAATATGGGTCCTAGCGCAAAAAGGACGTTGATCTGTGATCACTCACTTCTCAGGCGGATTTCTAGTCTCCTGATGAGTTTTTCGTAAAACCATGTGCATATTCGTAATCAGCGGAGCACAGGGCATTGAAAAAACTTGGGCGCGTGTAAAAATAATGATTTCTCAGAAAGATATCGGAGAATTGCTGAGTTTATCGGAAAACGAGAAAATTAAGATCCTCGGTGCCGGTTTTTCACGGTTATTGTGAATTCTGCGTGTTCTATCACTAAAATAATGTTATATTCCTGTTCAGCTACCAAAAATACATAATATAAACTATATGCAGACTCCGAGGAATGATGCAAACAGTTTTTCGCGTTTTTCTCGCGAAATATGGGTCCTAGCGCAAAAAGGACGTTGATCTGTGATCACTCACTTCTCAAGCGGATTTCTAGTCTCCTGATGAGTTTTTCGTAAAACCATGTGCATATTCGTAATCAGCGGAGCACAGGGCATTGAAAAAACTTGGGCGCGTGTAAAAATAATGATTTCTCAGAAAGATATCGGAGAATTGCTGAGTTTATCGGAAAACGAGAAAAATTAAGATCCTCGGTGCCGGTATTTCACGGTTATTATGAATTCTGCGTGTTCTATCACTAAAATAATGTTATATTCCTGTTCAGCGACCAAAAATACATAATATAAACTATATGCAGACTCCGAGGAATGATGCAAACAGTTTTTCGCGTTTTTCTCGCGAAATATCGGTCCTAGCGCAAAAAGGACGTTGATCTGTGATCACTCACTTCTCAGGCGGATTTCTAGTCTCCTGATGAGTTTTTCGTAAAACCATGTGCATATTCGTAATCAGCGGAGCACAGGGCATTGAAAAAACTTGGGCGCGTGTAAAAATAATGATTTCTCAGAAAGATATCAGGAGAATTGCTGAGTTTATCGGAAAACGAGAAAAATTAAGATCCTCGGTGCCGGTTTTTCACGGTTATTATGAATTCTGCGTGTTCTATCACTAAAATAATGTTATATTCCTGTTCAGCGACCAAAAATACATAATATAAACTATATGCAGACTCCGAGGAATGATGCAAACAGTTTTTCGCGTTTTTCTCGCGAAATATGGGTCCTAGCGCAAAAAGGACGTTGATCTGTGATCACTCACTTCTCAGGCGGATTTCTAGTCTCCTGATGAGTTTTTCGTAAAACCATGTGCATATTCGTAATCAGCGGAGCACAGGGCATTGAAAAAACTTGGGCGCGTGTGAAAATAATGATTTCTCAGAAAGATATCGGAGAATTGCTGAGTTTATCGGAAAACGAGAAAAATTAAGATCCTCGGTGCCGGTTTTTCACGGTTATTATGAATTCTGCGTGTTCTATCACTAAAATAATGTTATATTCCTGTTCAGCGACCAAAAATACATAATATAAACTATATGCAGACTCCGAGGAATGATGCAAACAGTTTTTCGCGTTTTTCTCGCGAAATATGGGTCCTAGCGCAAAAAGGACGTTGATCTGTGATCACTCACTTCTCAGGCGGATTTCTAGTCTCCTGATGAGTTTTTCGTAAAACCATGTGCATATTCGTAATCAGCGGAGCACAGGGCATTGAAAAAACTTGGGCGCGTGTAAAAATAATGATTTCTCAGAAAGATATCGGAGAATTGCTGAGTTTATCGGAAAACGAGAAAAATTAAGATCCTCGGTGCCGGTTTTCACGGTTATTATGAATTCTGCGTGTTCTATCACTAAAATAATGTTATATTCCTGTTCAGCGACCAAAAATACATAATATAAACTATATGCAGACTCCGAGGAATGATGCAAACAGTTTTTCGCGTTTTTCTCGCGAAATATGGGTCCTAGCGCAAAAAGGACGTTGATCTGTGATCACTCACTTCTCAGGCGGATTTCTAGTCTCCTGATGAGTTTTTCGTAAAACCATGTGCATATTCGTAATCAGCGGAGCACAGGGCATTGAAAAAACTTGGGCGCGTGTAAAAATAATGATTTCTCAGAAAGATATCGGAGAATTGCTGAGTTTATCGGAAAACGAGAAAAATTAAGATCCTCGGTGCCGGTTTTTCACGGTTATTATGAATTCTGCGTGTTCTATCACTAAAATAATGTTATATTCCTGTTCAGCGACCAAAAATACATAATATAAACTATATGCAGACTCCGAGGAATGATGCAAACAGTTTTTCGCGTTTTTCTCGCGAAATATGGGTCCTAGCGCAAAAAGGACGTTGATCTGTGATCACTCACTTCTCAGGCGGATTTCTAGTCTCCTGATGAGTTTTTCGTAAAACCATGTGCATATTCGTAATCAGCGGAGCACAGGGCATTGAAAAAACTTGGGCGCGTGTAAAAATAATGATTTCTCAGAAAGATATCGGAGAATTGCTGAGTTTATCGGAAAACGAGAAAAATTAAGATCCTCGGTGCCGGTTTTTCACGGTTATTATGAATTCTGCGTGTTCTATCACTAAAATAATGTTATATTCCTGTTCAGCGACCGAAAATACATAATATAAACTATATGCAGACTCCGAGGAATGATGCAAACAGTTTTTCGCGTTTTTCTCGCGAAATATGGGTCCTAGCGCAAAAAGGACGTTGATCTGTGATCACTCACTTCTCAAGCGGATTTCTAGTCTCCTGATGAGTTTTTCGTAAAACCATGTGCATATTCGTAATCAGCGGAGCACAGGGCATTGAAAAAACTTGGGCGCGTGTAAAAATAATGATTTCTCAGAAAGATATCGGAGAATTGCTGAGTTTATCGGAAAACGAGAAAAATTAAGATCCTCGGTGCCGGTTTTTCACGGTTATTATGAATTCTGCGTGTTCTATCACTAAAATAATGTTATATTCCTGTTCAGCGACCAAAAATACATAATATAAACTATATGCAGACTCCGAGGAATGATGCAAACAGTTTTTCGCGTTTTTCTCGCGAAATATCGGTCCTAGCGCAAAAAGGACGTTGATCTGTGATCACTCACTTCTCAGGCGGATTTCTAGTCTCCTGATGAGTTTTTCGTAAAACCATGTGCATATTCGTAATCAGCGGAGCACAGGGCATTGAAAAAACTTGGGCGCGTGTAAAAATAATGATTTCTCAGAAAGATATCGGAGAATTGCTGAGTTTATCGGAAAACGAGAAAAATTAAGATCCTCGGTGCCGGTTTTTCACGGTTATTATGAATTCTGCGTGTTCTATCACTAAAATAATGTTATATTCCTGTTCAGCGACCAAAAATACATAATATAAACTATATGCAGACTCCGAGGAATGATGCAAACAGTTTTTCGCGTTTTTCTCGCGAAATATGGGTCCTAGCGCAAAAAGGACGTTGATCTGTGATCACTCACTTCTCAGGCGGATTTCTAGTCTCCTGATGAGTTTTTCGTAAAACCATGTGCATATTCGTAATCAGCGGAGCACAGGGCATTGAAAAAACTTGGGCGCGTGTAAAAATAATGATTTCTCAGAAAGATATCGGAGAATTGCTGAGTTTATCGGAAAACGAGAAAAATTAAGATCCTCGGTGCCGGTTTTTCACGGTTATTATGAATTCTGCGTGTTCTATCACTAAAATAATGTTATATTCCTGTTCAGCGACCGAAAATACATAATATAAACTATATGCAGACTCCGAGGAATGATGCAAACAGTTTTTCGCGTTTTTCTCGCGAAATATGGGTCCTAGCGCAAAAAGGACGTTGATCTGTGATCACTCACTTCTCAGGCGGATTTCTAGTCTCCTGATGAGTTTTTCGTAAAACCATGTGCATATTCGTAATCAGCGGAGCACAGGGCATTGAAAAAACTTGGGCGCGTGTAAAAATAATGATTTCTCAGAAAGATATCGGAGAATTGCTGAGTTTATCGGAAAACGAGAAAAATTAAGATCCTCGGTGCCGGTTTTTCACGGTTATTATGAATTCTGCGTGTTCTATCACTAAAATAATGTTATATTCCTGTTCAGCGACCAAAAATACATAATATAAACTATATGCAGACTCCGAGGAATGATGCAAACAGTTTTTCGCGTTTTTCTCGCGAAATATCGGTCCTAGCGCAAAAAGGACGTTGATCTGTGATCACTCACTTCTCAGGCGGATTTCTAGTCTCCTGATGAGTTTTTCGTAAAACCATGTGCATATTCGTAATCAGCGGAGCACAGGGCATTGAAAAAACTTGGGCGCGTGTGAAAATAATGATTTCTCAGAAAGATATCGGAGAATTGCTGAGTTTATCGGAAAACGAGAAAAATTAAGATCCTCGGTGCCGGTTTTTCACGGTTATTATGAATTCTGCGTGTTCTATCACTAAAATAATGTTATATTCCTGTTCAGCGACCAAAAATACATAATATAAACTATATGCAGACTCCGAGGAATGATGCAAACAGTTTTTCGCGTTTTTCTCGCGAAATATGGGTCCTAGCGCAAAAAGGACGTTGATCTGTGATCACTCACTTCTCAGGCGGATTTCTAGTCTCCTGATGAGTTTTTCGTAAAACCATGTGCATATTCGTAATCAGCGGAGCACAGGGCATTGAAAAAACTTGGGCGCGTGTAAAAATAATGATTTCTCAGAAAGATATCGGAGAATTGCTGAGTTTATCGGAAAACGAGAAAAATTAAGATCCTCGGTGCCGGTTTTTCACGGTTATTATGAATTCTGCGTGTTCTATCACTAAACTGATGTTATATTCCTGTTCAGCGACCGAAAATACATAATATAAACTATATGCAGACTCCGAGGAATGATGCAAACAGTTTTTCGCGTTTTTCTCGCGAAATATGGGTCCTAGCGCAAAAAGGACGTTGATCTGTGATCACTCACTTCTCAAGCGGATTTCTAGTCTCCTGATGAGTTTTTCGTAAAACCATGTGCATATTCGTAATCAGCGGAGCACAGGGCATTGAAAAAACTTGGGGGCGTGTAAAAATAATGATTTCTCAGAAAGATATCGGAGAATTGCTGAGTTTATCGGAAAACGAGAAAAATTAAGATCCTCGGTGCCGGTTTTTCACGGTTATTATGAATTCTGCGTGTTCTATCACTAAAATAATGTTATATTCCTGTTCAGCGACCAAAAATACATAATATAAACTATATGCAGACTCCGAGGAATGATGCAAACAGTTTTTCGCGTTTTTCTCGCGAAATATGGGTCCTAGCGCAAAAAGGACGTTGATCTGTGATCACTCACTTCTCAGGCGGATTTCTAGTCTCCTGATGAGTTTTTCGTAAAACCATGTGCATATTCGTAATCAGCGGAGCACAGGGCATTGAAAAAACTTGGGCGCGTGTAAAAATAATGATTTCTCAGAAAGATATCGGAGAATTGCTGAGTTTATCGGAAAACGAGAAAAATTAAGATCCTCGGTGCCGGTTTTTCACGGTTATTATGAATTCTGCGTGTTCTATCACTAAAATAATGTTATATTCCTGTTCAGCGACCAAAAATACATAATATAAACTATATGCAGACTCCGAGGAATGATGCAAACAGTTTTTTCGCGTTTTTCTCGCGAAATATGGGTCCTAGCGCAAAAAGGACGTTGATCTGTGATCACTCACTTCTCAAGCGGATTTCTAGTCTCCTGATGAGTTTTTCGTAAAACCATGTGCATATTCGTAATCAGCGGAGCACAGGGCATTGAAAAAACTTGGGCGCGTGTAAAAATAATGATTTCTCAGAAAGATATCGGAGAATTGCTGAGTTTATCGGAAAACGAGAAAAATTAAGATCCTCGGTGCCGGTTTTTCACGGTTATTATGAATTCTGCGTGTTCTATCACTAAAATAATGTTATATTCCTGTTCAGCGACCAAAAATACATAATATAAAACTATATGCAGACTCCGAGGAATGATGCAAACAGTTTTTCGCGTTTTTCTCGCGAAATATGGGTCCTAGCGCAAAAAGGACGTTGATCTGTGATCACTCACTTCTCAGGCGGATTTCTAGTCTCCTGATGAGTTTTTCGTAAAACCATGTGCATATTCGTAATCAGCGGAGCACAGGGCATTGAAAAAACTTGGGCGCGTGTAAAAATAATGATTTCTCAGAAAGATATCGGAGAATTGCTGAGTTTATCGGAAAACGAGAAAAATTAAGATCCTCGGTGCCGGTTTTTCACGGTTATTATGAATTCTGCGTGTTCTATCACTAAAATAATGTTATATTCCTGTTCAGCGACCAAAAATACATAATATAAACTATATGCAGACTCCGAGGAATGATGCAAACAGTTTTTCGCGTTTTTCTCGCGAAATATGGGTCCTAGCGCAAAAAGGACGTTGATCTGTGATCACTCACTTCTCAAGCGGATTTCTAGTCTCCTGATGAGTTTTTCGTAAAACCATGTGCATATTCGTAATCAGCGGAGCACAGGGCATTGAAAAAACTTGGGCGCGTTGTAAAAATAATGATTTCTCAGAAAGATATCGGAGAATTGCTGAGTTTATCGGAAAACGAGAAAAATTAAGATCCTCGGTGCCGGTTTTTTCACGGTTATTATGAATTCTGCGTGTTCTATCACTAAAATAATGTTATATTCCTGTTCAGCGACAAAAATACATAATATAAACTATATGCAGACTCCGAGGAATGATGCAAACAGTTTTTTCGCGTTTTTCTCGCGAAATATCGGTCCTAGCGCAAAAAGGACGTTGATCTGTGATCACTCACTTCTCAGGCGGATTTCTAGTCTCCTGATGAGTTTTTCGTAAAACCATGTGCATATTCGTAATCAGCGGAGCACAGGGCATTGAAAAAACTTGGGGCGCGTGTGAAAATAATGATTTCTCAGAAAGATATCGGAGAATTGCTGAGTTTATCGGAAAACGAGAAAAATTAAGATCCTCGGTGCCGGTTTTTCACGGTTATTATGAATTCTGCGTGTTCTATCACTAAAATAATGTTATATTCCTGTTCAGCGACCAAAAATACATAATATAAACTATATGCAGACTCCGAGGAATGATGCAAACAGTTTTTCGCGTTTTTTCTCGCGAAATATGGGTCCTAGCGCAAAAAGGACGTTGATCTGTGATCACTCACTTCTCAAGCGGATTTCTTAGTCTCCTGATGAGTTTTTCGTAAAACCATGTGCATATTCGTAATCAGCGGAGCACAGGGCATTGAAAAAACTTGGGCGCGTGTAAAAATAATGATTTCTCAGAAAGATATCGGAGAATTGCTGAGTTTATCGGAAAACGAGAAAAATTAAGATCCTCGGTGCCGGTTTTTCACGGTTATTATGAAT